>VMKM01001423.1:0-125000 GCA_008360985.2 Macquaria ambigua
CACACACACACACACACACACACTTAGGAGATGATGACAAGAAGTCAAGGTCTGCTCACACTCTCTTTGTGTCTCTACATCAGTGAATCGCTCTGTTTTTTGTTGTTTCTTTCAGAAAAGAACAAGAGATGATCCATTATTGGTCCAGGACTTCAACAATAACAAACACACCTGTAAACACACACACACACACACACATTTATGAATTATTTTATGTATAAAATGCCCAAAAATAGTGAAAATGCTCATCAAAAGTTCTTAAAAGATTAATTTGACAAGAAAAGCAGCAAATTCTCTTTATATTATTAAGTCATATTAAGTCTGAACCAGTGAAAGTTTGGAATTTGTGCTTGATAAATTACTTAAACATCAAAAGTCATATAACTGTCTGTCAATTGACTAATGAACTTAACTGACTATTGTTTCAGCACTGGGCAGCACAAAGCATCATGATATATTTCACATACAACATTAAAAAAAATGCAAAAGTTATTTTTGCATGATGAAAGTGTAAAATTAGATTTTTACGAACATGGTTCTGTGAGGACGAGGCTGTCTTTCAATTAGTTTGTCAACTGTGACAGTTTAGTGGTCTATAAGCTGACATAACATCCTATAAACTTCTAAAAAATATCACAGTTACCTCCCATAACTCCATGGCAGTTTATTTGGAAATGTAATGCTAATATATAAAGTAGTTTTGCCATGTCTGTTTTGCCACATGCCAGAATAAATTAGCTGTATATATGTATATAGTTTGAATTAAAATGACCCAGTATCAAATAATGCTATTACACTTAACACAATAAGAGTATACACATTATAATAAGAGAATGTATAAATTTTTTTACGTTTTAACCTCTAAGCTCTAATCACCTGAAGCTGTTTGGAACGAGACAAACCCTTGTTGATCAATGCTGTGGTGTCCTGCAGACTTTATGAAAAGCATAAATTGCCGTTTAATAGTTCAGCTTTGATGAGAAGGTCACGAGTCGCAAGAACTAGGGCTTCTGCCAGTATCAAAAAATGGAGTTATGTCTCTGATCGTCCTTGTTTAACCCCGAGAAGATCGAGCATTTTAATTAAATGCGGCCGAGTACCAAGTTGAGACATGCTTCTTAATTAAACTTCATGAAAACCGACATGGAGCTGAATGGCATCACTTCATTGTTAAAGCACCCGCAGCAGCGCTGATTCACTGTTACAGACACTCAGGTCGACTCCTTAAAACAATACATTTTCTCAAATTTGGTAGAAACTAAAGAGCTCCTGGTTATGTATTGTTGTTCAGCACCATGTTTTTCACATGGTGTAACAGCTGTTTCAGATAAATCGAGGGGAACTCTGATAAAACTGATAATGGCCTGCAGGAAACCAGTGTCCATCTGACACTATCACAAGTTCTCTACAAATTTTCCACGCTGATAAAAGAAGCCTCGAGCTAAATTCTGTCATAATATTTAACCCCTCTGTCATCTTGCAGTCATGTCTTTTTTATTGAGTAAAGATGCTGTTCATTACCCTTTACTTTTAGACAAATAATTAAACCTAAATTTAAGAATAAGTGACCTGAGTTGACTTGAACTGAACTTGAGTTACAGTGAAATTAATTGAAGCAACATAAGGAAAGAGGATTACCTAAATAACATTATAATTGTTCCCACCCCACCTCTGCAGGAGCCCTGACATCCAGCTGCAGGACATGATCCCTCACTGGCTTCCCACATCATAACTGACTATTGTGTTTGTTGGAAAGGCCAGAAGCAGTGCTGCCTATATTGTATGTCCATTTTGAATTTTCAGTTAAAAAAGGGTGAATGAATACACAAGAAATCTTTCTTTTAAATTAGAAAATATCACATATATGTCACTTGGCTGATGTGGAAATGAGGGCTAACAAAAAGGCGCATAAAGTAAATGATAATACTGTAGAGCTCTTCTTCTTCTTCTTCTACTTGTATATTCAACAGTACATACTATATACAGTATACCTCCACTACACCTAAAAATAAAAACGGTCGCCTGCAGAAACGTCACATAGAATCATGTAAACAAACACGTGCATTCATGAAAGTAACATAACATTTCACATTAAAGGAATAGTGCAACATTTTGGGAAATATGTTAAATGAGAGGATTGACACCACTCTCATATCTGTACGGTAGATATGAAGCTATAGCCAGTTAGCCTAGCTTAGCACAAAGACTGGAAACACTAGAAACAGCTAGCCTGGCTCTGTCCAAAGGTAACAAAGTCAGACTACTTGACTCTGAGCAGTTGCCAGGCAACCAGCGGAGACTCCAGGAAGTCACTGTGCCCGCCCGGCCAACAAATACTCTGACATATAACCCCCCCACAAAGACCGCAACTCGTTGTTTTTACACTTCAGTTGTTCAGATGTAACTAATGAGCTTAAGACGTGCTGGTAGACATTATTTTGGACGGAGCTAGGCTAGCTGTTTCCACCCCGTTTCCAGTCTTTATGCTAAGCTAAGCTAAGCTAAGCTAACCAGCTGCTTGCTGCTGAACAAACAGATATGAGAGTGTCAAGAAAAAGCACATTTCCCAAAATGTCATACTATTCCTAAGTTACATAAGAGCAGCTATTTAAATTATGCACTATTATTAGTATTAATATCTGTATTTAGCACTAGTTGATGAAGGCAATAATTATTTGATGATTGGTTTACTGACTTTTTGGAAATTTGGCAAACTTTAGATGGAAACTATAAACTGTTGTCTCGCACAAAGTGTGTTCAAGCTACACATTTTAAATTTGAGTTTGTTCTCAGTCACACCAGTAAAGCGACATATAGAGAAGAATAGAGTAACATGGGAGGAATGCAGGACTGGGACCTGCAGCCATTGTGTCCTAATACAATATCGGACTTCCTTTAGATGCCAGACACCACAAACACACACATGCACATACATAAGAGTTGAATAGCAGGCAGCGAGGCACCAGGCCCACTTCCTCTGCTGCAGATGGAGACGATGGGGAGAGAGAGGGAGAGAGAGGGAGAGAGAGAGAGGGAGGCTGGTACAAACTAGTCTCACACACATTTCAGTTCAGACCTCTGGACACAAACTGCTCTCATCTGTCTGCAGCTGGACCGACTGTCTCACTCTCAACTCAACTGAATGAACATTTCTTCGTACGTCTGTTCATCTGTCTGTCTCCGCGTCTCTCTGGACTCTCTGAACTTAAGTTGGACAACAACAGAAGACAGTAATACAGCTTAAACAACTGGAGGACATCTGGACCCGTGCGACCACCGCTCATACAAACATCTTCTGCTGCTGGCCTGCTGAGGAGCAGTGGAAGGGGAAGACGTGCCTCAGTAATAACTGCTGAGGAAGAGGAGAGCAGCCACTTTACCAGCTTTGTCAAGGTTTTCTCAGGACTACTGCGATTCCCTTCTTCTGTATTCTAAATCAGGTAAAGTGTGTGTGCGTCTGGTGGACTGTTTAACACAACATACTGCCCACAACTTCAGACTTTTATGCTCTAATTTTAACCTAAAGTAGCGGTGGAATATAACTAAGTACATTTACTCATGGTACTTGTACTTTACTTGGGTATTTCCATTTTATACAACTTAATACTTCTACTCCGCTACATCTCAAAAGCAAATATTGTGCTTTTTACTCCACTACATTTGTCTGACAGCTTTACTTTTCAGATTACAATTTTTCATCCCCTTCCTGTCCAGTAAAAACCATGTATCCCCAAATTTGATGATTTTGAATGTGAATTTTCCTGATAAACTGAAGGATTAAGTGTCCCTTTATGGGTTGAGAAAATCCTCCTCCTTCTTAAGCTAAATAAACTATTTAAACCCCTGCTTGGATTAGTTGGAAAATGCATCGTGACAAAGCTGAAAACAGGGCTAAACGTTTTAGAGATACGTCCGGAAACAGCAGATATAATAATAAAACACTGACAGAGAACATTTTACTGCAGAATGAGTACTTTTACTTTTGATATATTTAGCTGATAATACTTACATACTTTTACTTAAGTAAGGTTTTGAATGCAGGACTTTTACTTGTAGTGGAGTATTTTCACAGTGTGGTATTACAGTAGTACTTTTACTTAATTAAAGGATCTGAATATAGACACAACTACAGCAAACTCTCCAGTCCAGTTTCTCCAATGCATCTTTTAGTGCTCAATGATATACAGTGTTAGGCCTATAAACAAAGTTATTACCACAAAAAATAACATTTAAATGCAGAAATATTCAGCTGTGGTCAGGAGGCATGTCATCATAAACGAAGCGCGCCTCCGATATCTGATATTTTATTAAAAACCAACTTAATTTCCTCCAGGACTGTGACAGCGACAGACAGATCTGATACGTTTAACAAGGCCATATTCTGGCAAGAGATTATTTCCTAAAATGCATCATCAATGTCAGTTTCCATAGCGTCTCAGTGTGGGAAAGAAAACAAACAAACAAACACAAAAAATCCTCTTTAGGTGTAAAAATACAGGCGAGTTTTGTTGTTTATGAAAGAAAATGAAAGAAAATATTTCAACTCACAGATTTTGTCCAAGTTCGGAGTAAAAAAATTCAACTGGAAGTTTTGTGCAGAAATATTTTAGTCTTGATTTATTGTTAGGTTTCTAAATGAACTCCCTCGCTTTTGATTTATGTCTCACATTTTTATCGTGTTGACTTATTAATACCTTCATCTGCTGAATATTAATAGTGTAAGTTATAAATAACGTTTATTATCGGACTAAAAACATCCTCCAGTCTGAGCGATGTCAACGGTTTATCATTTATTATTGCAAACCAGCAGAGGTCCTTTGTGTGTGTGTGAGTGTGTGTGTGTGTGTGTGTGTGTGTGTGTGCCCGTTATCAAGACAGGATGCAGAACAATACTGAGTGCTGGATAATGAGCATGCACACACACACCTACACACACATGTACGCAAAGGTCAGGCGAAAGTCTATACAAGGAAGTAATATTGTTATTAATGATGCTGGGAGCACTTGTGAAAGACATAAATACACACACACACACACACACACACACACACACGGTTTGTTCAAAGCCTTCGGGTTTGACAAAAACAGGAAGGGAGGGGTATTTAAGGCACATTTAATAAATAAGGGACTATCTAAAACATATCCTGGATCTGATATTAAACTTTTAATTTTTCTCAAGATGTGGTTTTATGTCTTTTTTTTTCCTGCAGGCAGATTGAGTTCATTTAATCACAGTTTTTCATCTGAAATCAGGACAATTTGAACAAATTGTCTTCTGAAACAGACGTTAAACATTATGAAAACTATAAAATATACAAGTTGAAGTTATCTATAAATTACACAGACATGGGAAAGACAGAATTTATAGCAAGATACAGTTAATGAAATGATCCTTGACAAAAGTGTGTTTTGCTTGTTGTTAATTCACTTGGATGTTTGACCCTCACAGTGCAGAATCATGTACATGTGTGTGTGTTTGTGTGTGTGTTTGTGTGTGTGTGTGTGTGTGTGTGTGTGTGTGTGTGTGTGTGTGTGTGTGTGTTTACAGTAGACGGCTAGTTTTCCTTCCCCAGAGACGGACGGAGGGGAGTGTGGGAACCGAGAGTGAAGCTAAACTAAGACATGGGCACAGACATTTTTATTAATGAGGGCCGGGGTGGAGAGAGGGTCACATGGGGTCAAGTTAATACAAGAACACACACACACACACACACACACACACACACGCACACACACAAACACTTGCTAACCACCATCACACAGCAAGCAGTCAGGTTACAGATACAACCAGTACAAACTGTATTCTTCAGTCTAGTTTGCAGCCAGATTTAGTGCAAATTTTGAACAAATTACCAGAAAATCTGCAAAAGAAAATGTGATTTAATGTGAGCGCAATGAGATGACGTAATTAGAAAAGCTCCAGTCAAACCTGAAACTATGTTGAAAATGTGATAAAAATATGGCATTTATGTTTAACACACTGCAGTCACAATGTCTCACATCTCGTATACCTTCATATTGTGCAGCCCTATATGGATAACAATAATTCAGATTCATATGAAAGTGAATCACATTGGTATTCTATCAAAACAGATGTAAAGTTTAATATAAAAGACTAACAGGCTAACAGGTGATGTGCATTTAATGGTGGTTGTTTGTTTTTCCTCTGCTGAGGACGTCTTTAACATTATTTTATTCTCTGAGTTTTGTTGAAAGGCATTCTGGGAAATGTGGGAAATAACTAACTGAAGCAAAAGTAGACAAACGTAGATCGCGTTTTACACAAAATAAGTCCCAGAATTAATCAAACGTATAAAAGATTGAAGATGTACAACAGTATATATATAGATGTACATGTATAACATTTTCTTTAGACTTTTAACTATATGGCTCAGTCTTTTGGTAAAATAAACCATGAGATTACGAGGAGAAGCCTAAATTATACATAAAAAATGAGCCACCTGACCCTGCTGCAGGCATGAAACCTGTGTGTGCTCTCTGTTCCTCAGGTGAGTCTTGTACCTGCAGAGAGACTGCTGAGAGATAATCAGTGAAAAAACCTGTGCTGAGCCTGTGATCGGTCATGGCAGACTGGAGCCTGCTGGGAAACTTCCTGGAGGAAGTGCAGGAGCACTCTACCTCTGTTGGCAAGGTATAGCACACACACACACACACACACACACACACACACACACTGCATGCCAGCCAGTCTGACTTCCTCTGCTGGAAAAAGCGGTAAACAGTCAAAATAAAACATATTCCTATATTTCCAAATCATCCTCCTTTTATTTTGTGTATCCTGACCCATGATTTCTATCTTGGAATATTATAATAACAAGCAGATATAAAGTTTATGTCAGAATAGGTCTGTTTGTTTACATTGTACAACCCTAGAAACAATCATTAATTCCTAAAATAACCTAAAATAACAAGAAAAATGTCCATAGGTTTTATGTAACTCCCTCTAAAATAACACCAATAGCTATTCATCTTATCTTAAAGTAATATTTTTATAAAGGTGTCATGAGAGTCCCTAAATAATTTCTCCTTGTGCGTTATTTTATTTCATTTCAACTTTATTATTCCTGACTACTGAAACAAAATACATGAGAAACACCTGCAGGGGAGACGAATGAAATGTGAAATCAGTAAGACATTACTAAACTTAAACCCTCATGTAATCATTCAGTCAGGCAGACAGTACACCCACATTTGTTCAGACGTTTTATGGCATTTTTAAATATTCTTTCTTCTACAAAAAGTCCTCATTACTTTATTTCCATTGTATTGCTTCTGAGGGTTTGCTATATCTTTTGTGTACCTTGTGTGTTGTTTCTGGCTCCACAGGTGTGGCTGACCATCCTGTTTATCTTCCGCATCCTGGTGCTCGGGACCGCCGCTGAGTCGTCGTGGGGAGACGAGCAGGAAGACTTTGACTGTGACACTGAACAGCCGGGCTGCGAGAACGTTTGCTACGACCAAGCTTTCCCCATAGCACATATACGATACTGGGTAATATATTCAACCTAATGTCATGTGATGGAAACAGACAAAATGATGACTGTGGGGAAACAGTAGGTTCTCATATTTGGGTGTAATATCGCCTGATTTTAAAGGACCATACTGGTAGAATGATTTAACTTGTTAACTATAAGTCACATAAAGTTTTAAGATTGATTTCCTCGCAGCTGTTTTCCTTTCATTTCAGTACAGAAATCTAACTTGCAGCTACTGGGTCTGGTTAGCTAACATTAAGACCTTTGTTTCAAACTCGGCTGTCTTTGTGTGCTGCTGCAGTTGCAAGCAAAGACTTTCCTGATGGTGCATTTAAGGAAACTCCAACATCTGAATTTGTGAACCACCTTTTTAACACAAAAACAACCTAATTGTTGTTGTTGTTGTTGTAGGGGATAGGATAAGGTTATGTTGTAGGGGATAAGGTTATGAGGCTCCTGGAGGAGACGTTCTGACACTCAAGTCTCAAGACGTTAGAGCATCCCTGCTTGCACCAGCATTACCGTTACAGCAGTTTTCATGCTAAACTGGCTGCCTCGACACACAAATCCTCCTCTAATAAACATGAAACACCAAAACTTTACCATACGGTGCATAAAGTAGTGTGGAGTGTACATCCAGAGTCCTGCAAGTTGGAATTTGGACATGGGGAACAAAACAAAGAAATTTCCAGGACAATTAGTTGAATGTGGGTGCAGTAAGGATGCAATTAATCTTAATATTCATGTTGTGTTTTTTAAAATGGTTAGCAGTGATGTAAAGTAGTTTAGAAGTGTAGTTAGTTGCCTGCACCATGCAAAATTGTTGGTGTAGTCCTTTAATTTCCCTGTACGGCTCTTTCATTTAAATAGCAGTCATATTATAATATCTTTCACATTTTATTGTCAATTTTATATTTTATATTTATACTTCTTGACTTGCAGTACTTGCTTTATCTTTCTTATATTTTCTACTTACTCTGTTTATTGTTATGCACCAATAAGGCAAATGCTTTGTATGTGAAAACCTACTTAAACTTGATTCATTTTGAGCGACACTAACCTTTAATTCAGCTGTTTTTAACTGTAAGTCTTGCGGATCTCCTTGCAGGTAATCCAGATCGTGTTTGTGTCCACTCCCAGTCTGATCTACATGGGCCACGCCATGCACACTGTTCGCAGAGAGGAGAAGAGGAGGAGCAGAGAGGAGGTGGGGGAAGGGAGGGAGGAGGACCCGGGAGGAGGTGAAGGAGGAGGAGGAGGAGGAGGAGGAGAAGAGAAACAGGGGAAGAAAGGAGAGAAGGATGGAGGAAAGGAAAAAATAGAAGGTCCATCAGCAGGTCGAATCCGTCTGAGGGGAGCGCTGCTGCAGACCTACATACTGAGTATACTGATACGCAGCATCATGGAGGTACACGCTACTATCACTGCTACTGTCAGTGCTGCAGCCGTGGAGGTTTTCAGCCTCTTTTAGCAAACTGTTTTGGTTTTATGGCATATTTATACACAAGTTAGCAACCAGCTGGTGAAGAAAGTGCAGACGTAGCAGCTGAAGAGCCAGGTGTTTTACTCAGGAGTTGCTGGAGACCAAACCAGAGCTGAAAGTAGAGTGAATATTGGACTTACAGTCATGATAATGTTGCTCCATGTCGGCTGGATGTGTAAATAATCAATAATAAAGGCGGTGTAAGAGGTCTGCCCCCAAGTTGCCAAAAAAAATAATTCATGCAGCTTTAAGTTTGTTGCTTGCCTTTTGCCCTTAACTGTTGACGTTTCACCTTTAATTACTTTGTCAAATCTAACTGCTTTGAAATGCGCTATAGAAGTAATTTTGCGGCAGAAATACAATTAGTATGAAAACTCAAAGTTGGGATGAAAAGGTAAGGTTGCCCTTTCTTATAAATTGAAATTGTTAAAGTAAAGCTTAACTGAATGTAAAATGAAGTCTGCTGTTTATGTTAACTTTGGTCTTGATTTAGAGCAAACTCCTGTGTGTCCTCTGTACATTATATGTTGACGTATTTCATTACTAGTTTTATATGTTACCCTTCATGTCCTTTAAAATGTCTTCCTATTTGTGCTCCAGTGTACAATTATACATGACAATATAACACACTGCAGGATATATCAGGATTATAGTATTTCAAACCAGAAAGTACCTATATGAGAGACTGAAGCAAACAGGAGAATGTGTATTTCTACTTTCTATTTATACTGTAAAACCAGTGGTGGAAAGTAACCATGTACATTTAGTCAAGTACAGTTTTTAGGTACTTGTACTTGAGTATTTCCATTTTCTGCTTCTTTATACTTCTTCTTCACTACAAGCCAGAGGGAGATATTGTACTTTTTACTTACTATATTGTACTAGTTACTAGTTACTTTGCAGATTCACATTATTAATACAAAATATAATCACCTATTCAATTATTATGTATTATTTTAAGATGCAATAAGGTTAAGATGCAATAAAACTTTATTGATCCTGGGGGTAAATTCACAAGCTACCCGGCAGTATATGAAGTAATTAAAATGAGCTCCACTGCCAGCTGCAACATCACAATGATGAACACATTAATGCATCAATAATTATAATCCAATTATATTATATATATTATTCTAAAATGGGCCGTTCTGTATTATGAGTACTTTTACTTTTGGTACTTTCTAACACATTTGCACTTTTACTTCTGTAACATTTTGAATGCTTTTACTTGTAACAGAGTATTTCTACACTGTGGCATTACTACTTTTACTTAAGTAAAAGATCAGAGTACTTCTTCCACCTTAGTGTATAAAACTCACAGTAAATGAATGCAGCTGACTGTGACTGGACGTCCATGCAGGTGGTGTTTCTGTGTCTCCAGTACTTCCTGTATGGAATCTTCCTCAATCCTCTTTACGTCTGCAAGGTAAAACCAGAAATCCAAATCATTCTGAATTCATTCTACGTTATATATAAAACATGATACTCAGGCCTACTGTCACATACTCTCTCTCTCTCTCTCTCTCTCTTGCAGGCCAAGCCGTGTCCACATCCAGTCAACTGTTATGTCTCCAGACCAACAGAGAAAAACATCTTCATAGTGTTCATGCTGGCTGTGTCGGCTGTCTCTCTGGTCCTCAGTGTGCTCGAACTGCATCACCTGGCATGGAGACGCTGCTGCAGGTGCATGCGTGTTATTCTTGAACGCATTCGTGGGGAGAAGTTTGAGTTTAAAAGAGCGGTGGCTTTGCATGTTTTAAAAACCTTTTATCAAACTGCATACACCCAACATGACTGCAGGTGATTTCCAAAGGCACTCTGAGGTCTAGAGTAGCACAAACATTAGTTAGTAAAACACAAAGACACAGTGGGCTGTCATACTTCAAACCAATACAACTACATCATGAAGAACTTGTTTCTACTGAGCCAAAGAAACAACCAGAGGAGCTGTTTCTGGAGAGATTTTGAACATTTTTGAACTCACTGCAAACTAAATGGCTGCTTCAGGATTTCTTTTTATCCTGATTTTGTTGACTAGATTTTCTCCAGAGATCTAGTTACAAAAGATGATACATTTTTAGACAAATTTCCTATTTTCCAGTCAGCTATCTGTTTCATGATGAGATAAATAACCCAACATAGTGAGCCTCCCCCTTTATTTATTGGTCGAGTATCATTTTCATGTTTGTTGCCTGTTAGATAAAGGAAGCTTCGACATGCAAGACCAAATATCTGTTGCTGAAAAGTAATCTTTGTAAAGCAAGACATCATTAAATTCACAATGTCCATATTCACTTGTTGTCTACTAAACAAACTAAACAGCCTGTGGTTGCAGTGCTTCTCGGTAGTTGACTCTCAAGTCTCAAAGGTTATTTGAAAAACAGTATTAACAGGTTCTTTTCTTAACTAAACAAGCGATGGATCATCTCATTTTAATCAAAAACTTAAAATAAAGGTGACTGAATATCCAAGTCTGAAAGCTTCAGTCAAATAAATGAAAACGAATAGCTGCCTCTAAAAAGGATGAAATTAATCTTAAAACATATACTGTCAGTATTAATGAATATGCAATTTTTAGGAGAAGGGGAACTGATTTTATACATATTATAACGTCAATTTACTCATCATGGGGAGCACTATTCAGCCTGTGATGTTACCTTGGATTGGGTTTGGGGACAGAAAGCCTGTGCTACAAGCTGGAGGTTTGAAAGACATGGGCATTTACCAGACAGGGAAGGTCTAATGAAAAGATACTACACATTAATGTAGGACGCAGAGTTTTTGCAGCTCGAGCTAAGGACTGAAAGTCAGGATGTCTCGGCCTCTGCTGCATCAATTTTGACCATTATTTTATTTAATCTGTCTCTTGCGGGTCCCCCAAATTTATGGAAGTACAATACTAAATAGTTATAGTGTCCCTTTAATAGGCTAAAAGACGCAATACTACTAGTACGGTCCTAGAGTGAAGGCATTTTCATAAAGAGGTCATTCTGACTTGTTCTCACTCGCTTCCTCAGGCCAGTTTAAGGTAGGGGATAAGGTTATGTTGTAGGGGATAAGGTTATGTTGTAGGGGATAAGGTTATGTTGTAGGTTTGGGTTATTGGTCAACAGTGAAAGGTATTCATATGGATTGAAACAGGCATTTGTGTGTATGCAGTGTAGTGTATGTGGGTAGAAAGGCTCTTTGTATTAGTCCTGCAGAATTGGATGTAAAAAAGCTCTCCCACACCGAGAGTCCTGTAACTATTTTAAGCATTCAGTGATTCAGCTTTTACTTCCTGGAATTAAATGTAAAAGCCAAACTGTATGAGAAAAAAACCCTGTCGGCCTGAAATGTGACTGGGAATGAATAGCCAAACTTCAAGTACATTAAGTAGTTTAAACCAGACTTACATACGGGTTCTACATGAGCACATGCCATTGTTACAACCTCTTACTGGATCCAGCTCACGGTACAGTTAAAACATTATGTTTACTAATCTAATTCTTTATGGTGAGATTGTATCATATCTGTTAACTGGCTAAAACTCTTCGTTGCAGGCGGGTCTCCTTCGCAGGGAAGGCCGTCACTCCTGCTAACACTTCGCTGGCCCGACAGCTCTCTCTGTCTCCTCCTCCGCCGTCAACCCCACCTCCAGACTTCAGCCAGTGTGTGATTGGCTCCTCGCACTTCCTGCCCCTGCCTTTCCCCAACCACCGTCTGGCTAACCAACAAAACTCAGAGAACATGGAAACCGAGAAGCACAAAATGTCCGAGGTAAACCTCCTCCAGATGAGCTGCTACTCACCCGGATGGCAGGAGACTAGTAACAATCACATCCAAGATGGCGGATACCTGAGGACCGACACTGACTGCTTCAGCCCTGGGAGCAGGGAGATCAGCTGCCCTCAGATCCAAAATGGTGGCCCAGACGGGCTGTTGCTCTGCCCGAATGAAGGGCTCTGTCAGAAGGACAAACGAAGATTCAGCAAAACCAGCGGAACGAGCAGCCGAACGAGAGCAGACGACCTCTCTGTTTAGAGAGAAAGCACAAACAGACAGATTCAACATAAACTGAGACACATTTGACCCTTTAAACACATGCACATAACACACATAGCTTCAACTAAGACAACTGGAGGAATCTACCCATTTAGCATGAACACGAACTCTGTTTTTCTGCCATTAATAAGGGTGAAACTCCACTCTGCTACTTGATTAGGAGACATCATAAGATTGCACTACACTCCTGATTGACCATAATCAGACTTTGAGGTGTTCATTTCTGACTAGACCCGAATCTTTCTGACTGAGGAAAAAATGTATAATCATCACGAAATCTAAATAATTTAATTTCCCACCGCTCCTGACCTTTGCTGCTGCCTGTGTGTGGCCCCAGAGGGTCTGGGCTTAGCCGCAGACCTTGTCAGCTCCTAGAAACGCCCCTGGTTGCCAGATATATCACTGAAGCTGATGGTAAACCTTCACTGCGTTCACTACGATCCAATACTCTTTCAAAAGATTACACTTAAAAACGTATAAACGGTCATTTATGCAGTTGCAGAGATTTTTGCAAAAACCTTTATACTAGATCATCAGCTGTAATGTTCACATTTATCTCGGTTGATGAAGCTGATTTTTGATGATAGCTGAGTGGATGCTGATCACTCTGAAGCAACTTAAAGCAAACGTTCTCTTCAAAGGACGATTTATGCCAAATGTTCCTTCTTCTGGAGGTTTCTGAGGGGAACAGCTAATGGGATAACTTGGGACTGGTGTTGGTCTACTGCTTGTAGCACAGAGACTTCACACCTCCTGTCAGTGCTGTTGCATAGTTCACAAGCCGATGTCGTTAAGTAAACTGTTATTTAGTGGTTGTCCTCTACATCTGACTTGAATCTACCCAGGAAATTAACGACTCACATCTGTGGAAGTCACAACACTGGGGTACGTTTGGGAACTTTTTGACCCCTCAAGCAACCAAAGTTTTACCTGTGGACTGAGCCTAAACTCACTGACTTACTGGATGAAACTGACTGTCGTTGAACCGCGTTGGCTTCTTCATTTTTCCAGTGAAGTAACAGGAACTTAACTGGTGTAATTTTGTTACACTGTTATTGTTATTAGCATCAGAGAAAAGTTTTGTTTGTCATCATTTTTACTGTATATCCGAGAGTCTAACCTGTTTTGGGCTTGTTTGAGCTTTAACTGTAGCAGTGCCTGTTTCAGCCCCAGTGGATGCAGATGTTCGTCAAAACGTTTCATCAGTGGACATGAACATGAAGCACAATTGCCGACTGCATCTTCACACCAGCATTTTACCATTTCTTCACTTTTTAAAAGTTATGTTTTAATTTCTCATATATGTCCTTAATTGTATTTTGTGATACCTTCGTCAGTTTGGATGACTACTGCTGTGTCTCTACTGCACTGTATTATGGGAATTTCTCATTATGGCTGTGAACACATCTGGACTGAAACACAATGGACTACAATCTGAAACATAGGTTGTGTATTTTGTTGGTTAGTAGACAGGTTGATTACTACCATCAATGATAATTTAAAGTTGTTGGATATTTCCTATATTGTAGTTTTATATTTATTATTCCACTTCAATAATGTGAATGCTGTATGTGTTTAAAAAGCTTTGCAGATAAAACCATGTGAAACCTGTTCGAGTCTATTCTGTCTCTAATGTGCTGCAACACACGGGCAGCTTGTTTATATGGTGGACATAATAAGAGAAACACCTTAGCCCTGCAGTGCTGTGACTCTGCAGGTTACTTTATGGTGTCTGGAAAGTTGACACCTGCTGCTAATTAGTAGTCAACCTAACATGACTCAGTTAAATTACTGTTGTCACTGCTGGAATAAGTCTTCCTTGTGTCATAGTAGGAAAAGCACAGAATAAGCCAGTGTGTCCCACTAAGCCATGACAGTGAGCTATAACATGCACAATACCATGAAACTGAAGCAGCTAAATGGAATTCAGCCATCATTCATTTTATTATTTACACTGTGACATGTCAAAATGTCTTTTACGGAAAAAGGTCTGTTGCTGGTGCATCAAACTCTGGTTCTGCACTGGCTGAATGACACTTTTTTTAACCCAAATTTGTCGATTTTTGGCCCAAATAGGTCGGCCCGACAAATTTTTTTTGCATCGGCTGAACAATCAACAATCTGGTTTTCGGACAATCGGAGGTCAGAAATTTTGGTCAGCTGTCTCACAGTTTGAGCAACTCCACGGTCTGATTTCCCACATGACTGCTGTCAAAAGATCCGTTATCAACTGTAGTGAGCTTCTTTTAATGTTACTGGAATAGTATTTTACATGTTGTGCCAATTTAGCATCATAATTGTATGACAGAGTGAAGATTAAGAAGACATAGGGAATTGTAATCATTAATTATATTAATTTAAATTTTAATTTCTGAGCACCTCTAAAATGTAGCTGCTAGCTGGCCGCTAACACTCTCACATCTGTAACTTACTGCTACAATAATTTAAGACTAATTTGAAGTAACAAACTAAGTGATTTGTGAAGTTTGAGGGTAGAAATTTATAACTTGTGCACATACATTTTAAAAAATATTTACCTGCGATATGTGTAGTTCAGAAACGCTCAGCCACTGTTGCATTATGGCCACTAGAGATCGCACTGCTGCACCTGAAGGCCCTTCATATTTCCACTTCTGACCGACTCACTCTGTTTCTTTCTAACACAAGAGCTGGACAAGAGAGGACTTCAGTGATGGACAGACAGACATCAAGACGGTTACAAGGTTGGCTGCTGAGAAACGCTGGACAGTTTAAGAAAGGGGCACTCAGGAATAAAAAAACAAATCTTGCCTGGTTCCCATGGCAAACATCCAGCTTGGAACGGGAGCTGATGGGAGAATTCCCAGTAAGGTCATCTGAATTACATCAGGAATGTTTGGGAACTGCAACACTGGAGGGTTTTCTGTTTTCTTTCCCATCTGTGGCAGCACCAGGATTACACCACAACTCTGCTGTAGTGGCTTTTTTATATTTGACAGCTGATGAAATCACCTGCTGGAATTAACAACCTATAGGTAAAATTAAAAAGGCAAGAGAAAATGGTAAACAAATAATCATTTGACTCTACTTAAGGATAATTAGTCCGTATTTAAATGTTACAAAATTGTGAAATTGTGAGATGGCCATTTGAATGAAAGGTCAAAATGAAAAACGTGACATGGAATATGACAAAGCTTAAATTTAAAATGGCAATAGAAATGGAAAAGGAGACCATAATGTAATAAAAATAAAAATGGAAAATGAACTACATGGAAGAGCCTGCTTGGAAAAAGCTTAAATTGAAAGTTAGAATGGAAAAGGAAAACAAAAAATATTCATAAGAAAATTGGAAAGGAAAAAATGCCATATCAAACACCACCCATTTTAGTAGTTAAATAAAGAATTTTAAATAAATACATTAGTGAAATTAGATATGTAACGAAGTGTCGTCTGGGCTGCTGCCACTGAAAAACACAATATCACAAAAGAAAATGCTGTTAGTGCAAAACAATTCTGTAGACGACAGTGTCCTCTGGTGGCCAGATATGTAACTGCAGGACTAAGATGACCACAAATGACAAAACACAATCATACATAACTAGTAACTAATTAGTAACAAAGCATGGCTACAAGTGCAACAGGCTATAAAAATGAGATTGGGGGTACCATATAAAGTGTATTTAGGTGCACTGGTTCTTCTGCTGGGTGAAGGTTAATGCATGCTGAAGTGTCAGGGAGCTATTCCAAACCTGCTAATTAAATACATGTGCTTTTTCAGGTAAACCCCATACTGTTATTTAAGTTCACACGTGTGCACCTGATTAAATGCTGATACAAACTTGTCTACTTTGGTGACAATAATACTGTGACCTCATAAGGCCTCACATGTCCTCAGATACACACACACACACACACACACACACACACCTGTCAGACACATGACAGCTGTATTTATATCTCAAAAGGGAGACCCTCGTTTACAGCTATGTGTGTGTGTGTGTGTGTGTGTGTGTGTGTGTACCTTGTTATGTTGCTCTCTATAAATGTCACCATAAATTACAAACACAATAAGTAAATAAGTGCTATTTTAAAATAACACTGACATTGCGGTTTTTAAGTATGAAATATATCAAATCTGGGCTGCACAAATTTAACACGTCTTCACCTGTGATTCACCTAAAATTCACCGTCAAGGTCGATTTTCCAGTCAACACACATATAATCATGTAGTATAAAATGCTGCAGTTTTTCTTTTGTCAGTCAAACTGACACAGCTGAGCTCACTCACACATGAACGTGTCTTACTGCATATATAACTTCACGTTAACTGTTTTAGTTTTCTAATCAGCGTGCTTACAACACCACATAATCTGTGATTTTGTCCTTCAACACAAAACGTGTCATAACTTTAATTTTATTCATGAAACGCCCACTTGGACCACCAGGGATCACTGAGTCCCCATGAGTCTGACACATAACTGCTGAGATATTTGGTCTTGATAACTTCTCCACCCTCCTCCTTCATTGTAATTATCCACACAAAAGTATTCTTTGTCACTCGTTCTTATGGTCACCTTTGTCTCCAAGGAAATTGTAAAATCTTTTATGTTTTTGGCTTCTTCCAACTGGAAAAAATGACCTGCACCAATTAATTCCAATGTTTTGTTCTCTCATCTTAAAACAAATTGCATGCGTTTTCAGTAATGCTATCGCTGATTATTTCCTTAGAATCTGATAATTTTTCTTATTACAGTGGCTATCCTGTCATTATTGCATTGTTGTGCTTTGCATTGATTTGTTTTCTAGTTGTTCTTGCAAGTGCATGGTTTGGGAAAATGAGATGATACAACTGAAGGGTTTCATCCTGATATCATAAATTTGACTACGGTATATTAGCCGCTTACAGGTTGCTATTCATCCTTAGCCAATTAGCTGATTTCTCTGTCTGCCTGTCCACCTGTCCTTGGTTCACCCTTGTTTTCCAGGTTGTCTTCATTGCCTTGCTGCTGCAGAGACATACCTTCACTACCTTTATTTGTGCCTGCTGACATGCTACTAACTCCCCGTGAATCTGTCCTTGAGGGTTGCTGTGCTTCTTTACATTCCTCATATTACACAAAGATACCAGTCTACTTAAAGAAAAGGACATTTAAAACTAATGTGACCACCAGAGCTACATTATGGATGGAATAAACTGCCATTATGACTTTCTACATATGAAAGAAACATGTAGAGTAACTGCAGGTATATGAAATAAGAATATAATTAGGAGGAACATATTAATCCTCAACAGCTGCTTATCTTAATTATAGTTTTCTGCAAACTAGATCCTTATTTCATGAGTTTACAGCCTGGCAACACAAACACCTAACTTTACTCAGCCCTCTGTTGCCTGACAAGCAGACTGTTTGAAGACAGATCCAGACAGAGCCAGTCACGTCTCTGCTGTTAACTGAGCTTTGATCGAGGGGGAAACGTGACAGGCCTGAGCTGCCCTCTGTTCCTAGATAGATTTCGTGAGCAGCTGGGGATCATATAACATATGCAGTATACGACCAGGTGTGGCTCTCAGAGTGTGATTTAAGTGCAACACAGCCAGAAGCGATGATTTGCATTTACACAGGACAAAGGGGCAGAAAATGTCACTTTCATGGGGTGTAGTCCAGATCTAATCTGCTCTATGCTTTTTAAACAGGAAACAATTAAGACTCCAAACTGTTTCGTCATGTTTAAACAGTAATTAGAGGATCAGATTCGCCTCACCACACTGGTAAAAGTCCCACATTCAACATGTCAGAATCAGTTTAACATACCCTGGTTTGATCAAAAGAGAAGACACTGAAGGACAAATATGTCATTTTAAGGTGAGCTTAAGTTCATGGTTTTACTAAGTATTTAATAAGAATAAACAGCATTTAGGGTCATTTTCCCCTCAACAAATGTGATAAATTTCAATACAGCTGCAGAGATAATCGTAGATTTGATATTGACTGAAGAAAATTGTTTTAATTAAGATAACTGATAACAAATGGAGCAAATGGTTAATTACATCTCATTTGTAGGAAATTCAACCTTTAAATTGTGTTTCTTCACTAATACAATAACATTTTACTTCTATTTTCTTGTCATTCCACAAAGTGAAAGAAAATTCAGCATTTGGTATCATTGTTCCTTCAAAAATATCTAAATACAAGCACCTGTTAAACCTCAACATTTGCAGAGACACAGCGGTAGACCGGGTCTGCTCTTCACTGATGTCAAACCAACTCATAATATCAGATTCTGAATTTCACCATTCAGCACTGTTACGAATAAACAAAAAATAAACACCTTGAAATGAAGGGACAACCAGTCACATTTGCGTTTCTGGATGTTTTCTTTTAATTGATCCTTTATCCATCCTGTCCACATCTACACAACATGGCTACCACATTATAATATTGTTTATGTGCATACAGTATATTGTTGTGTACACCCAAGAGCAAGCAGCCCCACCAAAACGGTTTACAGATTCGGTCTGTCCGGTTACAGTAAAATAAGTTAAAACGACAGTCTTTCAGGCCTGTGAAACCAGGTAAATAACAAAATCTTCCTTCACTCCAGGTGGTGCCCTTGATGGTTTTTCTGTACAACACAGGAGCTCCACGACATTGTTAGGCATGGTGATTATATGCCAGCTGATTTCATACTGTAGGGATCTCAGCGTGGTGGTGGTTTAGATGGCATAAATATATACCCCACAATTCTTAACTGTAAGAAGGCAGATAACAGCGCGTCACCCTTAGCACAACGTTTAAAAGACTCGCGTCGAGTCTGATGACAGGCAGGGGGTAAAAAGGGGAGTTCAGGGGGGCTGCTTCAGTCGTACAGTGCAACAAGAGGGGGTTTGTCCAAAGGTTTTAGAGGACAAAATGTTCCGTGTGTGGTATCTAAAGAGCCTCCATGGCAAGAGGTAGTTTCGGACCACCAATATATAAAGGATAGACAAGAGGGAGTGCAGAAAATTCATAATGTGTCGCCTCTTGTGAGGTTAGAAACTCCAGTTGGCATGAAAGCTGGGAGTAGATTGAGAGTCAGTTAACCACCAAAAATCCCAAGATCGCCAACCTGTATCACTCTGATGCAATTGATATTAGATTACTTTTTTGTTAGTTATAGTTTTAAAAATGATGTTGATGGTGGGTGGCTCTGCTAGCAGAAAGTACTGGACAGGTGTTGTCATGGAAAACAGATGATGAGTGACAGGTCAGGCAACCTATCATGGCTAGAAATGTTAAATAATGCGATGATGTTTTTTCTTCTCATTAGAGTCAAAGTACAGATTGACCAACAAAAAAAAAAAAAAAAAAGCGGACTGTAGTTTTATGTTTAGCCACTTGAACGACTGTTCGCACCCTGACCTCAAAGAGGAAGTGACACTTGCTGTGAACTCACCGGCTCACAAGAAGTGTCATTTTCTAACCCTCCACAACATAAATTTACCTTATGTACAAATGACTAAACATAAAACCATATATTTAGCATGTGTAAGCCTAAAAATAAACAAAAAAACACAATAAAATTACATTAAATATTCTTATTTTTATGACTAGTTCATGATGTTGCCGATTTAAGGTATGCAATGAGGTCCTGGCGCTCTCCCTTCTTCTTGATGCCAGCGAAGATCATTTTGGTTCCAGGAATGTACTTCTTGGGGTTCTCCAGGTACTCCATCAAGGTGTCCTCACTCCACACAATACCTGGGAGAAGAGAGATGACCAGTGATGAAAGCAGGATAAACCGGAGACCAGATATCAGATATCCAAAGTCTCAACCACAGGCAATCTTTTACAGTATAACCTGCTAATGCTACAAGTGCTGAAATGATTATCAACAGAAAGACCACATTTGAAGATGTCACCTTGAACTCATAAAAAAGGAGTAAACTGATTAATCGATAGTAGCAGTAATCATTAGATGTAGCCCTAAATGTAACTTTAAAGTTTGTAATAGACAATAGCTCATTATGAAGATTATTTACACATGGTAAAAGAATTGTGAAGAAGACCATGTTACATCTTCATTTAACTATCTGTTTTGCACTAACTTCATTCTAGCTGCATTTTTCCCCACAGTGTGAAGTTATGTACAGTTATTACACAAAAATGTAAAATAACTTGATGTTTACGTCAGACAATGATGCCCCCGTCTTCACTTGATCTATATCCAAGGTCGAGGGTTATTCAAAGCCTTGCTTAACCACTAGTGAACTGACCTTTACTCTTGTTGGCGTCCGTGTATGAGTAGCCCTCTGCCTGCCCAGTCTTGCGTCCGAACAGGCCCCAGAGGTTGGGGCCCACCTTGTGCTTGCCCCCCTGCTCTACTGTGTGGCACTGAGCACACTTCTGGACGAAAGCCTTCTTTCCCTTGGCAATGTCTCCCATAGTCAGCTGGAGAAACATAAAGTGAGGGCAAACAGGACAGACAGAAGTCAGAAGTGTAATTACGGCAAATTGTAATATTCTTAATATAAATCCTATCCATACTGTAAATAATATTGTGTGTTTGAATTTAGATCCAGAAATACATCTCCTATTCATAGAGTATAGTTATGGCAGGAAGCTCATTCACTGCTCTAGTCTGACCGGCGCCATCTTGTGAAGGTCGTTTAAGGTGATAACTTTTTCTGCACCTGTAGATCTGCGTTCTTTACGCTGCATTCAAACAAGTCATGACATTCCCCTGTGCACTGGCACCCTGCCGAGGTCGTTTCAAGGAAATCCAACAAGAAAACTCGCACAGGAGGCAGCACCAACTCACCATTAAAAGACGTGTTAGCCTAGCTTGCAGTCCTAGCTTCCAGTCGCCCCCGTTGAATCACTGTTAATAGCTTCTCATTCTTTCGAGCAGTGGCAGCCTCAACTCGGGTTACTTTACAAGGAAAGCTGCCAGGCTCGTAGAGTAAACAAGGTTTGTCTTAATAGTATCCCGCTATGAAGGTTTAGCTTTAACATGTCGCTCTTGTCAAGGGGAGCCAATGCGTTTAAACGAGCCAACATTAATGTACTTAGCTAAAATGTGTTAGTGATACGTGCCACTGTGGCAGAGGACTGACCGGTGTTGTGCCAAAATGTGTCTCCTTGCTTGTTTTGTCCTCAAATTATTGACGAGGAAGCCTTTACAATGCACGAATTACTAGCTAATTAACGTTCGCTAAATTAGCTCGACGTCCGTCTACAATCAGGAGACGCTTCCGCGAATTTATAAAGTAGTTAATTCTGTTGTTTCGTGGTTTAAAATAAAAGCTTAAATGTCACCAGGAAACATTTAAAAAGGGGTAATTTACAAATGTTGGCGCAACACCTTGGATTGGCTAGCCTGCTAGTAAGGTCTCACCTATTCAGGCCGTCAAGGATGCTTCAATGTCGGCGTCCGAATATCGCACTCAACACTGCAGTATTAACACTGGTCACGTCTGGCGAGCTTAAATATAAATCTTTCCAACAGTAATTCAATCCAACAGTAATCCAATCCAGTATAAAATTACCACATTCCTCTTCAATAACGGGCTAGGCTGATTTCCCTTTTAGTTCACGCAAAGAGAGCAGCCGAGCTATGCACCAACATGGGAGCTAACGTTAGCTAGCTAGATACTACTGTTAAGGCTCAGCCGCCCAGCATCCACCTCGCTGTATTTCAGCGTCATTTTGAATAATAAAACCACAAACCCGGTCTCTTTTGATATAACTGCTCAATGAGAAATATAAAAGTTTACCTTTTGATTAAAATCACTCCGGTGCAGGTATAAACTGCTGCTCCTCTCGGCCGATGAGCGGTTTCTGGCGGTCGCAAAGAAGGTCACTTCACTTTAGAGGCACCGGCTTTTGACGTCATCGTGCAATCACGTGCCGGGCGATTTCCTCCGTGAATCCTGAAACGATCCCTTCAACCCGGCCAAGTCCCATTTCTACAAAGAGACGCTTCCTTACTCAACTTCATATATTGAATTTGTTTTGGAAATCGCTTGGTTTTTGGGATACAAAGCTCAAATAAACACTGATAAAACAGTCATATTAAGAATTTCAAATATAATGCTGCCGATCCGTGGCTAGTGCCGTAGGAAATGAGACAAGGGTCCAAGGAAGGAAGCGAAAAGTGTGTTTTGGTACTGGTACCCGCATCTTGTCGCATTCCCCAGCCTAATGGCACCTGCCGTAGTAGTAGCCTTATAAGAAGATACATAGATACATTAAAATGTACATTTCTTTACTGTTAATATGGACAAAGTAAAGTATCTATCATTTTAGCCTTAAAGAACTTTTAGTTTGTCAATTATATTCCAGTTCCTAGAGTTTGTGAATATGGACAAATTCAACATATCCTTATATTTAATATAAAACGTTTTGGATATAGATGTTACTTTCATAATATTTAAGCTTTCAAGGGGTGGATAAATGATCTTTAATATGAATAGGACGCCAAGTCGAGACATTAATTAATTAATTCACAATACACATAAAATAACTTACCTTTAACTAACCTTTTAAAAACAGGCAAGACAACATTTTAACTAGGCAACCAAATCCCAAACTATATATAGTGCAACAATGCCTCTTAGCTCTATCTCTTCCTTATAGCCTGGTAGTTTAGTAATAATAATAGCGAAATAGTAGGCTACTTCAGTAATAGTAAAGTAAAAGGTTACACATATAGCACTTCTCTACGGCAGACTTCACAACGTTCTTCCCAACAAAAGACATAAGCAAGACAAAATATAAGCGTAATAAATATAATTTAATAAAACTAAACAAAGGCAAGTCTAAACAGGTGGGTCTTGAGCTGTTTTTTTTTAAAGGTGAACACAGTGTCCTCAAACTAAAGGGAGACAGTTCAAGTTTAGGAGTCTTCATAACGTCATACCTCTGTCTAATAATTCTGCCTGGTGCTATAGAGTAGACTACACACACACACACACACACACATGGGATATGGCGGCACAGATATAGATCATTTCTGTGACCCGGCCTCACCCCAACCTCAACCCCACAAACAAGTCACAAGCCTCTGGCGCCATATCATCAGCTGACGGCTTTATGTATGTGTTACGTGATGACATGACATGATATACTTAATCCCATATATAAATAAAATATTGTTGTTTTATATAGTCCATTCATCATATATTTTATTGTTGACGCAGACATACAGGATATTACTTACTATTATTATTATAACATGACTATTTTTCTTTCAATTAACCCAGTGTAAAATACAGTAACGTACTGTAAAAAGCTGTCTGCAGCATCCTTTTGTAACGTTCACGAACCGAGAACCAGAAAATGCTTTCTCCCATACAGTAGATGGCAGTAAACGTTCACTATCTTTGCGGTCCACTACTGACAGATCCACAACTGTGGGAATTGACACATTTAACTTACTACCCTTTGCCAAGATAACAGTAACTCATGAACAATTCGTGGTCAACACATTTAAAGATTAAATCACATGACAGAAAATGTTCAACTCACGGTAACGGTTATATCCATTCATTACACTGCCTACATCCTCCACACAGCGTGGAGTAGCCGTCTTTTTTCATTTGCGATTGCCATAGTCCCAAGCTGAAGCAGGAAGCTCCGAGGAGCACCCGAAGGCATCACCAACGGCTACCAGCAGCATTCTGTTGTGCAGGAAGCAAAGATGGAGGAGTACCCTTCTAAACAAGTAACCGAAAATCTCGACGACCCTCCCAACAGCCGGCTTTTCGCGGTCACAAGTCGGTCCATAACCGAAGATGAACTTCGGGAAAGTTTCTCTGTGTTTGGAGACATCCAGGGGGTTTGGGTTGTCAAAGATAAGCAGACAAAGGAGTCCAAAGGAATCTGCTATGTGAAGTTCGCCAAGTCTTCGCAGGCCTGCCTGGCCATGGAGGAAATGCACGGCAAAGTGCTGGTGGAAGGGACTAAACCAATCAAGGTAACGTTGACGGTTAGGCCGCCGAGCAGCTGGGCTAGCTTAATGCAATTTGCCGTTAATATTTTGAATGTTTCAGTTAAAACAGTCGAATCATAAGATACGTTACGTCTGGTCAGCAGCTTGCTAGCATGCTGCACAAGGGGCGTTAACGTTAGCTACACTGGAGAGCGACACTTGTGTTAAAAGGGTCAGTTCACCCACAAAATCCACATTTTCTCATTCTCTCCTATTGTTGTCTAGCAATGCAGATAGTTCATTTACTATTTGCTGAGGTTTTGAGCTATAGCGATAAAACGAACACTACTTGAATCAACAACTTGTCTTTCCAGAAACAGTGTCATTCAGGATAATCCACAGACCTGAGGTTTCTCTCAGACTGCTTCCTAGTGAAGAAATAGTCCCTATGATAACAGCAAGGCATGTGGATTATCTTGACTAACCAGTGGCAGCCCAAGTTTCACAAGCAAACATCTCAAAACCTTAGCACATAAAAAACAAAACTATCAGCATTACTAGATACCACTATGAGAATGGGAGAAAATGTTGTTTTGTAAATTTAGGTGAACTGACCATTTAAGTAAGTGCCATTGGAAATTATAATTAACTGACATGTTAATGTATTTATTAGGCTGCAGTTGTAATCAATTACTTGTAACCAGTTTTTCCTTTCTCTTGTTGGTTGTGTAGGTGTTTATTGCCCAGTCAAGGTCTTCAACAAGACACAGAGACGTTGAGGATGAGGAGCTGACCAGGATCTTTGTCATGATCCCCAAAACCTTCACAGAGGAGGACCTTAAAGACACTTTCAAAGTAACTGTGCCCACTTCTCACTTTGTCACGTACCTTTTCTGGGATTTTACATCTCACTGCTTGCCTGTCTTTTCTTTTTTTTGTCTTCCTTTACCCTTACCTATATGTAAAATAAAACTAGAACTACTATGTAAGATACAAAATGTCATGGAAATTAGATGGAGATTTGCAGATTGTTTACCTTTGCATATTAAGTGAGGAAAATAAATAAATAAATACTAGGCAGCAGGTTTAATATACCACACAGTGGTATCCTATCCTATGGTATATACCTTAACTTAAAGTGGTGTACTTTGTGTCTTTTTATATTTGATTTTAAATTGATTAAAAAAGTCTAAATTTTAATTGTAGGCTCTCTTAAATATGCTGATACACTAAAATACTCTATATTGGCTATACCTGCTGTTTCTTGCCACATTATATGTGAATAGAGACATTAAATAATGTCTAATCCCCAAATAACCAGTTTAGTGGGAAGAATACAAATCTTTTCTGTGTGTCTCTCTTTCAGGAGTATGGTGATATTGAGTATTGCGTGATCATCAAGAATAAGACCACAGGGGAAAGTAAAGGACTGGGCTACGTGAGATACTACAAACCCTCCCAAGCTGCCATCGCTATAGAGAACTGTGACAAAAGTAAGATTGTGTTCAATTCTTTTACTGGTTCATTATTTGTGGTAGATGCAGCTGTGGGGAAAAAGTACTGAACTTATCCTATACAGTTAACATAATATTTAGTGTGTTTCCAGCCATGGTGGCTTCTCACTGTAAACACTTGTGTGTGAACCGCTGTGAACATTTTGGTCGCTCAGAACTGTGGCGTTGATGATGATGATGATGGTGTTATTAGCTTACAGGGCCATCCTGGCTGAACCTCGCACCAAGGCTGCAGCAACAGAAGACTACACCGCGGGATCGGCCAGAGGTGAATACATGGGCGGTGCTGCTGACTCCATGAACCAGTATGCCTTCCCTATTGGTATGCTGTTGTTTGACATCCAAATTTAGTTTTTTTTTTTCTCTGGGTTAGTTTTCACTTTTTTTCGAGCCCTTGACCAGCAGTTAAAGTCAGTCAGACATGAGACGATGACAGATGAGATTATAGTTAATGGCATTATTACATCCTTATTTATGTTTATTCGTATTTTCTATAACTTAATCAGTATTTAAGGTCACATCTTTGCTGTGTTGTGGGACAGTTCAGAGCAAGTAACCAGTAGCTAGTATTTAAAGGTACCCTGTGGAGTTTTATACCTTGAGTAGCACTGCCTGTGGAGCAGTGTTTTCATGAGTGGGTCCCCGTTCTCCTGCCAATGGTTTCACATTATTCCACTGATCTGCAGGTGGCGGTAACGCGCCAAGAAACACAGCAATGCACCAGCAAAGGCAGGGAAGAAGACTGCTAGCAAGTAAACATAGATATAAACAATGCATTTTACAACATTTTCAAAAAACAAAAGTGGCTTAAGACACTGAGTTATTTAGGGAGCCACAGGGGATGTAGAGGATTAATGAGGATTTTTCTGTTGTAGTGTTTCATTCACTCAAAGGTGGCCCATGGAGGGAATTGACAATAAAACAGTGACAATCTTGTGCAACAAAAACACTTCATTTAAATGGGAACTTGAATCTTAAGCGTCTCCTCCTGAAGGTCTGTGATGTGAATACATTTGGGAATCCCTTACTGCAGCTGTCTCTGTCCTGTTATTGACCCTGGTGTCCCTCTCCCCCTCCACAGCGGACCCTGGCAACTACCAGGTCACGGACTACCGCTCCGGTGACTTCACGCGGTGCCTGATGATGTCAACACGGGCCGCGCTTACCCAGGAGCAGATTTTTGCTCTGTTTGACATCATTCCTGGCATGGAGTACTGTGAGCTGCAGAGGGATGCTTATGGAATGAGCAAAGGTTTGTATTAAACACAAAGTATGGGCTTTATTCATCTGGGCACTATAGTACTGTAAACTGGAATCAAAGCAAAATGAAGGTGTCTTTGATAGAATATTCTGAACATGAGGTTCGCTTACTGGAAGTGTGTGACCGAAGTTTTGTACAAAGGCCACATGATGACATATTTTCAGCTGTCTTAAAAAGAAAAGTCTTTGCTGAGCTTTTAAAGAAGTACTGTTGTAGTGATGACTTCCCACTTTGAAGAAGAGGAGACTGTTACACCCAAGAAAATGTAGTTTTCCACCTGTTGAATTTTCCAGACCATTTATCACCAAAGGTAGATGGCCACTTTGGCTCTTGTGGAAGTTAGAGCCACAGTTAGGTATTCAAAAATTGTATTCAAATTTGTAATGATATTAAATTAATAAAAGAAGACAGATCCTCATATTTGAGGAACTGGCAGATGTTTTGACTTGATGGCTGACTCAAGAATCGATTCGCAGTTGTCATTTTTTAGTTTTCTGTTGGTCGACAACTTGGTCAGTCCGCTAAGTGTTCTATGATTAATAGACTGTTTTTGTTTCCTGTGTGTCATGTGCCCTCAGGTCATGCATTGATTCGCTACAGTAATCTTGGATCAGCGGTTTACGCCAAGGAAAAGCTGAATGGCTTTGAATACCCACCTGGGAACAGACTGGCAGTAAATTTTGTTGACGACGGAGAGGACCGCAGCAGGTATACACACACATGCATGTATATACTTAATACGCACAACAGCATACACTTACTGTGTGTCTGCAGAAGGGTCACAGTTAATGGAGGCATGGAGCAGAAATGCCCTTTTAAAATTAATGTATCCATTAATTCAAAAATTGGGACCAAAATGCCACCGATAATTAACAGTAACCTCTGCACGTCTTCTTGGTCACATTTAATTTGTTGTCAAATATTCATGGGTGAATGTGACTATTACCCCCCGTGGGCCACAGTGACCAAGCAGAAGAAGAAAAGGAGTGAGCAGTCTTTTTATAGTAAACAACTAAGTATGTAGTCTGAGGCAGTAAAAGTTGTTGTCACCACACAGTTAAGACGTAGAGGAAAACCCCACATTGAACCATTGTTGTTTAAAAAGTTCAGCTTGAAATAGCCTGCGTGCCTGTGTTTGTGTGTAGTCCTGTAGGTCGGATGGCCATGCAGTTTGTTGCAGCCCAGATGATGTCTGCAGTGTGGAACGGACCCACCACCAGCCAAGTAATGAAACCTCCTGTGAGTTCATTCAATCCAATGCCTGATTTACGAAGTTGTATCATATCACCCTGCTCTTTATTTCTCAGAGTTATTTTGCCACATTTGAAATTGTCACTGTTTCTGCTTGCATGAGAATCATTAATTCTTCTCAAGACTATTATTGAAAAAAAGGAGATTTCTGTACACCATTCTTGCATTTTAGACATTTATTGAACCAGTGCGGAAGGGATAAAAAAAATACTGCATTTGCAAAGTTTGTTTTACTCACAAATTGATTATATTCCAGCAGAATATCAGTCAGATTTATGATGAACAGAAAACTGCCACAAAATATGAATAATTATAAGTTTTCTCGCTGTGGTATCACATTAGAGACCACATTTTACCCATCATAACTTTAGAAAACAACTCACCCTGTAAATAACAACTCAAGGTTAATTACTCTTCTGGGTAATTATTCCTCCAGGCCTCCTCTGCCACCTATAGCATTTTACAGCTTAAATAATTCATGAAATAAAAGTTGGTAATTACACAAGATTTAACGTACTTGACCTGGGAACTGATGTCCACAAGGCTAATACATTATTTGACCACTTGGTTTTATACAGTTAGGTGTAAAAGATAAAAATGTTAAAGCTGAGTCACTGATCCTGGGTGTGTTTGTTGGTATCCTCCAGGGCTTCTCTGCTGTCTCCCAAATGTCCCGGGTTCAGACAGACGTCAACCTGCCCCCTCTGAAGAAGCTCGCTCCGCCTGACAGCAAGGCGAAGGAGCGCTTGTTTGTTGTGTTCAGCCCTTCCCCGCTGCCCCCGGACGTGCTGGAAGACGTTTTCTGGTAAATGTCCCATGTGTTGACTCATAATTAGCACATTGTAAATATACATTTTGTATGCATGCCACAAAAAATAAAATAGTGTGCGTATGGTGAACATAATGGTCCATTACCCGGAAGGTCAAAGGTTAAATTGATCACGACTCTAAGCTGGATGAGAGCACCAAGCTAAATGCTCTTAAATGACCAGACCATCAGTCTTAACAAATGTTCCTGCTTTACAATTAAATGTTTTTTCTCCCTCTGTCTGTCTCTCTGTAGTCGCTTTGGTTCCCTTATTGAGGTCCATTTGGTTCCTGGGAGGAAGGTTGGATACATGAAGTATGCAGATAAACAGGTGAGACTCTGAACTGATGGAGGCTAACCTCTTAAATAATGAAGGTAGTGGAGCTAAAAACATACTAGATACAGAAACACAGGTAACATTTGATGTAAGAATACCAGCAGGGTGGTTTAGTCAAATGGTTGGACAAATCCAGTCTGGAGGGAGGAATAAATGGACAGTGAAAGATGGGGGGGATGAATAGACATAAGGACAAGGGAAAGTCTGTGTGACATGCTAACAAGGAGAAGAGGGAACCAGGTGCCTCCATATAATCTGTCATTCAAGATGTGTGTTTCTCCCTCAATAAATTTCCCTCTGTATGTTCATGTCTGTCTCAGTGTGCAGATGAGGCCATGGCGGTGCTCCACGGCCATGTCGTCAATGGAGTAAAGATGAAGGTGATGCTGGCTGATCCCCCCAGAGAGGAATCCCATAAACGTCCTCGTACCTATTAGGACCACGTGACAGAAATGACCGGTAAGTGCCAAGTCTTCTGCTGCAGGGAACACCAATATGAATAACTGGATAACAGGGTACCAAAGTATTTAGGTAACAATGTATTATAGATAGTGTAAATGTATTCTGTGGAAGGCCTGCTACATGGTTTGTGCAAGCAAAACGCATACAGAGCAGAAAAGGTACATTTCTCACATTTCTTGCTTAGGAAAATATGAGGTCCTATTTCTTTAATGCAACACCAGTGTGTGTTGCAGTGTCATATGCTTCAGATAGACGTAAAGAAGTTATTTACAAACATCAATCAACCAATCGGAGTCTAATTTAGCATATGAAACGTAGTACACACAGTGCAAAGTAATGCGCTGTATCAGTGCAAATACAGAAACGGTCAGTGGCAGTTTGAGGAGACTGGTTGAATTCATGTGGGTGTACAAACACTTATGACACCTCACTGCAACTGTGTGGTGATAGAAATGCAATGGGAAATGTATAATGGAGAACATTTTATAAAAAGATAACTTATAAAATTCCTTTTGCAACTGTATTTGAAAGATGCACTCACTACAACTGCATCATACAAAGTATTACTGTACATTTTCTGTTGATGTCACATATATCTAATATATAACGTCAGGTATTCCTAACTATAACTAATTCTCTCTGGCTGAACATGCACAATCTTGGCCCTCTGTGACACAATCTTTTAAAAATCAACCATTTCAGGGTCTGTTCAGGGACAAAGAAAGCTTGTTAGCATGTTAGCATGCTAGGGCTTTCCCTCAAGAATGGAACAGTGGTGCTACAACATTATACTCAGGTTTAGCACCATTATTCTGCTTCCAATACAGATTTATATGATGATGCAGTTTCAGAACAAAAAATACTTTGTCCTTAATACATAATCCAAAATATTTTTACCTCCCAGTGAAAAAGCTTTATTTGCGAACTTCCGTAGACTGTGTGTGAGAGCTTCTCCAGTCTTGACACCTGCCGTCCTCCACACACCTGTGCACTCCTGTAAAACTGTTTTTGCTGTTTGTAAGGAAAGCACTACTTAGTCTGACAAGATGTCAACACATTTCTGATGACTGTTGAGTTGTTTCTCTTCCTGTGAATAACACTGCAGCTTCTTGTTCCCTAGGCGACTGTTGTCATGACACAATGACACCTGACCTGACCGACCGACCGACCGACATCAAGACCTTCTCCCGACCTCTGACACGACCTTTGACATCCTGTCTGACCTGACTTCTGGTCAGTGACCTTGCTGTGACTCACTAATATAACAAGTACACAGTAGCATCCACTACTAAAATGGAGTCTTAATCATATACACTCTGTGAACAACTATGTCAGTATGTGTAGTTTGTGGTCAGTGTCATACTTTTATGCAGACTACTGAAGAAACACTTTAAAAATCTCTTGCGTTACATTGTAGTTCAGAACTTGTTGAAGAACTGCGGGCCGGAGGCTGCAGTCTGTTAAGTTAAAAAACGGGATTTGTAAAGCTGGATCTAGACAGTTTTGTTTTTCAGATCTGGTCCTTCCTTTTTTTCTCTCATGGTATGCCTTGTAATCTTATGTTGAGCTTAGTTCAAAGGTGTTTATCAGACTCACTGTGAACTGTTTTTGTCTCAGTAAAAATAAAAATCAGTTGAACACCCCATTCAGCCTGTCTCGTCTCTTCTTTTGTAGCTGCCTGATGAATAACTGGACATATGATTGTCAAGTTATGTTTTAATAACATTTTCATTACGTGAAATGTCAGAAACCATAGCTATAAGCCTTGGTGTTAAGTACAAGGTGCACTATCTGGCCTGGATGGTGGCTTCAAATTCATCTTTGAATCTTTTTTGTCTCTGTTGTCTGAAAATTTGCCATTTTGCTGTTTTACTTTGATCTCTAATCGTATTTCTTTCATGTGCTTGTTTTGCTAAATACATTTCATTCTTCAGAATAGTGGGGGAACAAACATCAAGTATAGACCAAATCTGCTAAATAAAATCAGTGGGAAAATGTGGTTGTCTATGCAAGAGGGAAACAAATTGTGAAGATGTGGATTTTATCAGACACAAGTCTTTGTCAAATCACTGCCAGCTGCTTCTGAAATTACAATAATATATATATTTTTACAGTTGAGACAAAATTCAGGTTAAATTCTCTGTGGGGCAAGATGGACTGTGGACATTGGAGTAAAAAACAAATACTTTTTCTGAATCTTCAGGTGGTCTAGTTCTGAATATTGATGACAGCTGCTCCACAAGCCTCCTGTGGTAGGTATGAATGTGTGACAGTTGTAAATGTGGTAGACTGATGTCTCATAAAGCTAAATTAGTTTTTCAGGTGTAACAAAGACAATGTTTCAGTTACATGTAAATATGGGCCATTTTAATATGTATTTATACCCTCAAGATGTGCCATCAATGAAATCATTTTAAGACGAACATCATGATTAACAACCTGAAAGCATTTTGATCTTTAGAAATACGCACAATTTATTTCTGAATTTCAACATCACTGTCACCAAAACTGAATTACCAACTGGTCAAAGTGAGCAACTGGCTCAAGGCTGCAGACCTTCAGGGACCCCAAAAGCCTCAGGTTCCCTGTGTGAGTTGTTTTTTGGTCATTTGATGCAAAAAAAATGTCAAATTAGCAGTATCAACCGGGTCCTGCAAGATTATCTGTCAACACCTGAGGGAAATATTTGGCTCATTAGCTGCTAAATGCTAGTTGCTAACTTTGTCTACCATTTCGTGCTGAGCAGACGGCGAAAACGGCGCTACAAAAGCGGTGAGAGTGAACCAAAACAGTAAAGTTGTGGGCCGGACAGCCAAACAGTGAGCTGAAACTCACTATAAAGCTCCCGATTTGGGTGTCCATTCTCTAGGTTTATCACTACGAGCGACCCCTTTCACATCATCATTTGATACATCATAATAAAAATATTGATTATAGCCGCTTTAACTCATACTGTGGGACTTGGCATCATCCAAGAAGAGACGCACACTGGATGTACAGTAATCTTTTATTTCTTCAGGAGGCAACTCATGAGAACATTATTTACAATACTGGGCTGATAATGGAACCATTTGATTTCCCTGCTGGGGCTTAATTATCGCACGAAATTTTAGAAGCTTGGTGTGGACTTTTTTTTTCAAAAAGTTGCATTAAATTTCCATAACACAAGAAGGGAAATCAAGTGCAACCTCAAACTACAGCTTTTATTTTGGTATGAGAACAAGTGAGGCTCTGAACAGATTCATTTTCTTACAACAGAATCACTCCTGTTCATTTCCCACATTGTATAACTTCAGTTTGCGACAGCTCCTTCAAACGTCCATCAATAATGTTCTTGGATTTATTGAAGTCTTATCCCACCGTACAACCTCACAAGTATAGTGCTTTCATTTTTAAGCCCTTACAATGTCTCACTCTGCAAATCACTAGATTTAATATTTAACTGTGATCAGGTAGAGAAGCCTGATTTATCAAAAGTAATTTCAGTTTCAACATTAGCCAGCAAGGTCGTCGAGCAACAAAAAGTGCACAACAAATTCTCTTTTAATGGAAATTCTGACGAGAAACATTCATGTGGCGTTGGCCCTGGTAAACCCTAACTGGCTCTGCTGTGGAAATTTGGACACCCGATGGACAAAAAAGCCGAGGACATGGTGGGATGTGAGAGGGGCGATACAGAAAACAGAGGGGGCAGAGACAGGAAGTGATGTCATGATATAATCAGGCTTTATTACTGGAGTCTCTGAAATTTTAAAATCATTCAAACATCTGGTCTCTTTGTTGTTTAGCTCCATGCATCCATCAGTCCATCCCTTAGTCACTTAGTCCGTCCTAACTTCCACCTCACGCTCCCTCCCTCTCACGCGCTCCCTCTCAGTCCTCCAGCGCCAGTGTGTTGAGTTCCTCGTCGAGCTCCTCCAGATCTTCCCCCGTGAACAGGTTCTCATCCACCGGTACCACCTCCTCCTCCTCCTCCTCCTCCTCTTCATCCTCTCCTCCTCCGTCCTCCCCGCCTCCCTCTGCTCCCGAAAGCCCGTTGGCCTCAGCGCCACCACAAGCTTCATTCAGCTGCTCTTCTGGAGATGGGCAGGGAAGAAGAAAAGGAAGATTTTTTTAATCATGTTGTTTTGTTTATGTTATTTGCGTATCAAAAGTACTCATATTGTGCTTATTTGTTACTCTTTAAGGTCATCTTAAGATGTGATTTGAACAAAATGTTTTGGCTGGTTACAGGTAGTTGTTTAGTCTTCCAACTGACCGGCATTGAGATGGTAACTAGGCAGAAATCACATATCTAATCAGCGAGTTTGTCTTACCATTGTCTGTTTCCGTCGGCCGAGTCTTTCTCCTAGAGGTGAAACGGTCCGTGGATGCTACAGTAATGCCTGTGTTGTCGACCTCTTGTGGAACAAAACGGGATAAGTCTATGTCCTGGACCTCTGTAGTATTGATCTGAAATAAAAAATGTAAAGAAGGTTTTGACAGGAGTGTGACAAGACAGAGGTTAAAATGATACTTAGAGAAGCATATACAGTGACAAAGAGCCATTTCGTCTTCAATGCAGCATTCTGTGTTAATTTAAGTCCTGCTGGCTGATGAATAAGGATGAGGTTTTTTGTAGTGAATACAGATTTGCAATTAGCTACATCAGAATATCTGCAGTTTGCAGAGAGAGGCACATTAAAAACTTAAGAACATTTCTTTGCTACCTGGGATGGAATTTTTCCAAAATAAAAACAACCAAGTTGGCAACAAAAACAGATTTTCTCTGAAAAAATATCCACCAGGAAATGAATTAAGGGACAAAAAGCAAAATTGAGTTTAATTAAGTTAAGATGAAGGAAAGTAATGAATGAGAAATGTTTTGTTGTTGCATTAATTTACAGCCTGAATCTACTAAGCAGCACACAAGTGTACAACATGTGCAGATAATTAACGGGCAAATCATTTGTGTGAAAAGGCAGGCAGCTGCAGTTCAGCAGGAATTAGATCGTTTCAATACAGAAAAACACAGTCTGGGGACTGCACCAAACCACTCTGCATCACCTGTAAGAAAGATGAATTATAATTGCTTATGAAAAATGTGGCTGTCTGTCTCATCTTTGAGATGTGGGAACTGTAGAGGATTACATATCGTCCACACCACCTTGGTTTCTGTTTGACTTCTGTGCTAAATGTAAAGCACATTGAGTTTCTTTGTAATGAAATGTGCTCTATAAATAAAGCTGCCTTGCCTTACTTCTCTCCTACACTGTAAAACCAGAGCAGCAGCCATGATCTCATTGTGGATATTTCTCTGAGTGTTACATTTTGTTTAGAGGATGGATGGATTCATTTGCAAAATTTCAACAATTTCAGCACTACAACATGAACCCACTTGTAGCCTCTGTTCACTGTGGTCATCATATTTAAATATTTAAAACTTTTTCAGAATCTGCAGATAGCTGCCTGACAACACCGACGTCATAGCATAACCAAAATAACTTGCTCAAACTGGGAAACACTGTTATACTGCAGATATTTTGTACCAACAATGCAAACTATATTAGGCACCAAACAATGCTGAGTGCAGTTATTGTGCTGGGACATCTCACTTCAAGTGCGACGACCACAGAGCACAAATCAATATGAAGCCATACAAAGCCAAATGAAATAACCATTGACTGTAGGAGGTTATCATCTGCTCAGAGTCTCACAAATTCTGTGACTGCATGCCACAGATACATTTGAAAAGTGTCGATAATTTCAGAATTACCTCTTCCTCTTGATCCTTCTCATTTTCGCTGTCATATCGAGTGTCATCGGCTTCAGCATCGTCATCATCGACCAACTCTGGACGGAACTCGAACACCTCACGGCCGCTCACCTACGGATACACGTGATTTTAATTAAATCCTGTATTACTGTGGAAACATCTGCTATAGAATCACTGTCGGTAAAACAAGACTAAATGAAACCGAAATCTACAGAGACACACAAACAGTTATCCTGAAAACTTTGTGACCAACACGAGCCAGACTTACCACTAGCGATTTTCCAGCCTTAAAGTCAGCCTTTTTCTTCTCCATCTCCTCCCTCGCTTTGTCCACCTGAAAGTTTTATGATTTAGTCATGGAATAAAAGCTCATGTGACAATGTCCTGAATCATCAGAAGACCTCATTCCCACAGGGAAATATGAGGGACTTTAAACTGATGCTAACTAAAGGATTAAACAGGTTCCAACCTTCTCCTGCCTTTTCCTCTTCTTCCAAGCCAGGAAAGTCTCCAAGGTGATCCGAGTCACATCAGCACCCAGAGCGGCACGCTGCAAGGGGAGAGACAGGCATCAGGGTGTGGAGAGTCAAGAGAGCTTCCAGGGTAATATCAGCCACAAGGAGCATTTAGAGCATTTGACATCAGACCCCGTGTGGTAGCCATGTTGGAGGTCCTCACCTTTTGAGTGACAATATCTGAAGGCAGTTGTTTTTGACTGACCAATGATCTTTTTTTGTGTTTCCAGTCTTTCTGGCCATTTTATAACTTATCTAATTCTGTTTTTTAAGCCCATCTTAAAATTGTTTTACTGTATTTTATTTTATTGAGAGTATACTTTAATGTGTATGTGTGTTTGTAACTGTTTTTAAAAGGTGCACTAGAAATAAAGTTTATTTACTTAATAATTACTAGTACTATTGTCAGCTTGTTAGCCATCATCTAACAGAATGGTAAGCTAGGTAAGCTAACCACCACTATCTTGTCAACACATCTGACTTAAACGCTTTCTTAAACGATTTCTACTAGAAGCTAGCTGTGTCTTTATGTTTAAACTGTCTTACAGTAGTGCTACCTGCTTAACTGGCTGACAAATTGAAGAACAAACAGTGTGTTCACACCAACTGAGCCTATGATCGGCCTAAAGTTCTTGCTTTGGAGTAGAGGCTCGATCCATCCATTTTGGGAAATAATTTGCGCTCACCCAAATCTACACTGGACTTCCATGATGGCAGCAACCATGCTTGTTGAGATACGGGACACAAGTGCAAAGCCCACATTATGGAACAAAGATGGTTTACACATCAGTAATGTTCCTCTGTTCACCCCAAGCCTCCAAAAAGATCACAGGGTTGGATTGTAGTAATTTCTTTTCCTGAGCCTATTAACTGCAAATCACAAAAGTAGAGACTTTGCATACCTCCATCCATCCTTACCTCGTTTTCTATCAGTTCCTCCAGCGAAATTTCCTCCTCTTTCTCCTCCTTTTTCTTATCTTTTTTCAGTACAAAGCCGGGCGGCAGGGCGTGCCGGTACATGCAGTCGCCGCCGCCCCCTGGACACACCCAGAACCAGCCGTACTTATTATTCTCTATGGCGTCCAGGAAGTACTTACACACCTGCAGACAACACAACAGAGTAGATAATGTTACATAGAGGGAACAGGGAAAACAGACAGCATCTTGTATTATTACTGTATTTAGCTGGCTGAATTTTAAGTTCAAGTGACTGTCAAGTGAAGTGGGACCAATTGGGGACAAACAGCCATGAGATCACGGATTAACTGAATCCATCACCGACAGAATTTTTTTAACAACCCTGATCTGCGTTTTTTCTGACTCAAAAAGAGGCTTAGCTGGAGCCCACGGGACAGACAGTTCAGCTTTAATGGTCAACCTGATTCTCAGCCAAATGTGAATGCCCCCAGCAATAAGAGGAACACATCAGGGATCAAAGATTTATGTAATGATTGATCAAATCAAACCAATACATCCATTATTGCCCAAACCTCGTCCATGGAAACCCTTGTAGATTTTTCCCCCCCTGGATTTGGTTCTCTCTTCCTCAGTCTCTTCTCGTCCCTTTCATCTCCATACTTCTTAAACTCCATATTCCTCTCTCATCTCGTTTACCTCTCTGCTACACATCTGTAACATGACTTCATTTCTCTGCCTGCAGATTCTTATTCCTCGATCTGGAAAACTGCTACCAATGTACTCCATTTGTGCAGTTATGTCTCTCTTAGCAGTTCCTTACAGTTTTTGGAAACAATTGTTCATATTATCAGTTATCATAATATCGTTTGATTCCCATGTCTTCATTCATTGTTCATTATTCATCATCAGAACAGACTTACAATTTGTGTTTTGGCCTTCTTCTTCTCGGCCTCTCCATGTTTTTTGTTGACCACCTCCTCCAGCTTCTTCTCATCCCAGTTGTCCATAGTGTCTAAACACAACACAACACAACAGGCGTTTTGTCATTTCGTGTAACACGGATACCAATATTTTTTATGTCACTACAATATCAATTTACTCCTATGAAGTTTATATATTTAAAACTGTAGCCGTGCTGCTTGGTGTAGATGCAGCCATCTAAAAAAGCACTTCTTTAGTACCTGTCCTGATTTATTACTCAACAGCCAGTGTTTCTGAGAATCTGCATTTAGTGAGGGCTAGTTTGGCTTTTGCAGCAGGGTGTTCTCCTTTTGTATTGAGACTCTTGTAGGGAGTCTGATTTTCAAGTGGCTATTAAGTTTCAGGTGTTAAAAAATGATCTTGTTTCTCATATAACTAGTGCTGAATTAATCACTTCAAACAATACATTTGTTTCAACTTTAAATACAAAGAAAGAAGAAACAGAGCCACCAGAAAGCATGCTTACGATTCATGTAATTGTAATATTAAATGCCAAGCAGATGGCCTACTCATTAATTTATTGTAGCCATTTAGGGCCGATTATATCAATCATTACAATTTTTATTAAGTAAAAATCATGATGCAGAAATGATGATGCTGCTCAGCATTATACAGTGTTTTAATACATCCTGGTGACCTTCACTATACTGACCTTTCTCCAGGTCTTCATCTCTTTCGTCCACGTAGACGCTTCTCTTCTCACATTTCCTCTCCATTGACAGATCATGGCTGAACTTGCACTTGTCACCTTTAGTACACTGGCCCTGCTTAAAGAACGCACACAGCACTGACTTTGGGTCAACACCTGCAGAAAAGAGAGAAGAGTGAACAATTAATTATCTTTTCCAGTATACTGGTCAAATTTAATGGACACACACACGAACCAGCAAATATTTGGTATATTTTTACATGATGAACAACTAAAATTAAAGACTAGCAGAGTTAAAACTGATTAATCTTGTGTCACTTTCACAGTCTGTGTGTTGGTTACCTTTGCTGACTTTCTGGGCAGCGACTACAGGTTTAAACAGCTCGTTGAGTTCATCCAACTCTTTCTTCTTATCTGTCTTCTTACCGGTCTTTTCTGCCTCGGCAGCCTACACACACACACACACACACACACACACAGTAGATATATTCAAAGATGATCTGATCTAATGAAATTAGATCACAAAGATTTAAATAAGTGGTGAGTTGTTTCATTTGTTGTACATATCTGAGCACATAGAGCAGTCCACCACACACCAAAGACTCCTGACAGGTGGTGCAATCTAGTCAACGATCAGTTGTCTTTTTCTTGTTCTTTGGTCTCTTACAAATGTGACAATTTCACAGCTGACATTTAAAATGATTTGGTAGAAGGAGAAAAGAAGTCGAGTGAGAAACAGCGAGGCCCAGAGCCAGAATTGCCTCCTAACCTGTCTGGCACTTTGTTGTCCATGTTTGACTTGCTGAGTAACGTTCTTGATGAACTTCTGCTGCTTGGCCCCTTTCTTGTTCTTTAAGCCAAATGTCTTGTCCTAGAAAAACAAACAAAAACAAAGTCAAACAATTGTCAGTTTCATAATTGACTTCCAATAACAGCTCCTGAGCAAGCAGTTCCAACTTAACAAGAACAACTTCCTGCACTTGTGAATTTCCTGTATTACAAATACACAAAATACGAAGGATAAGGGGGAACCCACTTTTAGCAGCACAGAGCTTAAAGGCCTCTGTACTGTGTGATTTTGGGCTGTCCCAGATCAAAGTTTTAGAAGCATGGGGATATTAAAATGGTGCTTCTACATTGTATTGACACATCAACCAACAATGTGACTTATTTTCAAATCATGCTTGCACATTCTTCTTCTATCGCAGCACTACGATCCAGACAGTCATCTCACAATCTGACATGCCTCAAAATTGAGATCAGACACACAGATTGCGACTAAGATTTGAGTAGACTCATCTCGCGCAGTGTGACATTCAATGAACCTGCAAGACTGCTGTTATCGCAGTGTGTAGGGGTCTTAAAATGAAGGATGAAGCAGCTGTTTTCTTTGGTTATATTAACACCAACATGTGGACACGATTGTGGTTAGTAAGTGACTTGATTTGAGCCACACCAAGCTCACATACATACACACAGTACACAAGTAAGATTCATTATGTCACGTTGCTATAATCTGTCAACTCTAAGATGGCAACAACCACTGGGTCAACAACAATTTGCCTCAACAATTGACCAAATCTGTAAGAGGAGGAAAGAGCTGTAATAAATCACATGTGACAACCGTTTTCCTGTTGGATTTGTCTGGAATTACTGTGCTGATGATGGCTATACAAGAGGAACTGAGATTTAGATATTATCTTCAATTTCCAGAGAAAACAAGGCTGTTAAAATTGAAGGAAGTGGCTGGTAATAGCGTCTTAGTCCGTCTCTCAATTCTTTCTGACTTCTTAAGATGTAAATATATAGTTTCCTTGTTAAAAAGGCTCAGTAATTCCCCCAAAATAGCTGTCCACTGTAGTTTTTAGCAAACTTTACAAACAGACGTAGCTAATGTGTTTTTAGGGACTATATTCAGCCACAGATTAGCACGTCACCCAGTGGAACGGAGTGGCTCACATGAGTTTTCAATAGTTTCTGGCCAACAATGGAGCTGTATGGCACAGAGGAATTGGAAACACATACAATACTTGTTTACAGAATGAAATCATTGTTGGTTTTGGTCTTTTGATGGGATTTGTAGGCGATCAACCTTATCTTAGATGGCATAAGTGCTATCACACCAGTGGGCTTGCTCAGTATCACTACCTGTTGAAAAGTTAGACAAGTGGTGGATATTTTCCAACTCTGACATTCAAGGTAGATAAAACATGACGTTTTCTGAATTGGTAAATCGCCTAAAATCAAACTATCAACAAACTCCAAGATCTGCAGTAATAAGCCATCTGGCACATTAACACGTTGCAGTACAATCTGTGCATGTGTAACTTATGTACAACCACAAAACGCGGCTAACGCTGACAAGCCGGTATGGTTACATTGACAGAAAGATGTGTCAATGTTTTATGGCCGAATCAACAGCTGATTTTAGAGAGCGATATCGGCATTAACTGTACTCTCACATTAAGTTTAAAAATGGCTAACTTTTTACCGGTTTTAGCTCGGCATCGAAACAGGCTCAAATCTCGTCCCTCATCTGTCCTGTGGGGCCGACCAGAAGCAGGCCCATGGCACCGTGCTTTGATGCCCGTTCGTGTATAAAAACACCCAAGCTTATCATGTAATACACTATAAAGACGTTATGTTAAGGCTCCTAATTTCAGCTGCTGACTTTAGGGACATATATCAACCTTACTAGGACAAATGTGAACACTTACTGCGGCGGTGTGGCCCTGCTAGCATGACCGCCTCAGTAAGATACATGCATTTGTCAAAATGTTAGCCTCCTGACAGCCGGCTCGCTTAAGATTGAATTGCGATGAATAGTATTTTTGTTAGAAGGCAACAAAATTAATCAAAACGACTACTGAACAATTAGGCAACGTTGACAACTGCCCAGAGGCCAGTGTAACTTTAGCGTTCACTTGTCAGTACTTGTGTTAGCTTCGGTGCTGAACGACCACCAGCCTAAGGCGCGTGCGGTACGTTAACTGGTCAGCTAACGCTAAACACCGACATGCTAACTCGTGTTATTTTTACCTCAATTATCTTTTCCTTTTTCTTCTCTTGAGTTTTTTTACTTCCCGCGGGCTGGGCGGGTTTCTTCGGAGGCATGTCGGCTCAGGTATACCTGTGTACAAAACGCGTATAACCGGGTAATATTTATTTTAATGTGGTGTATCAGATGGGAAGTCAGCTCCACATTACCCAGTTGTTGCTAGCACAGCACAGCAACGGCGCTCGTAGGCCACATGTGAGTTGTTGATGTTCTGTGGCGTCATCACGCACCGCGAGAGGCATGACGGGTACTGTAGTAGTAGAAAAAAAACTAATTTATCCCGTTAACTAAAGCCTACTAAAACAAAAATATAAACTAAACCTGCGTCTTGGAATAGTCGCCCGATTAATCTGCAAACAAACGTTTGTTTCATAGCATTTTGTAACATTTTTTAACCTTTGTCCAGGCAAAAGTGTCATTTAGGTTAAAATCTCTTATTCACGACAGACCTGGCCATGACAGACAACATAAATAAGACAATAATACGGTCACACAGAGCACAAAATATCATAGAAATGTGTATATAAGAAATATACTAGATTTAAAATATAGTGCGATCCTTTTTAATATTGGAATTAGGCCTAAGTGGAAGAGAGTGTGAGAAGACTCATGTATACAACTGATGTACCAGAAAAGGATTCTCAGTATTATAATACATGCCTATGTGTTTTTATTTGTAATATTTTTTGGCAACTGCACTGCAAGTGGAGGCATGGGGTTTCATCCAGGGTACACTATAATTTAATTGCAGCTTTAGTATTTAACCGCCAGGTGTCAGTGTTGCAATATCTGCCAGTTGACGTGTTGAAGTTAAAGTAACAGATGAGAAGGGCACTGACTAGTTTTCTAACAACATATAACCTTAGAGAGCACAGAATTGATATCAGGATGAGAACAAGAATAAGAAATGTAGTCCTTAGCAGCAACTGGCTGACTTCAAGCACCTGAATGAAAACTATGAATCAAAATGAACACTCCTGTGTATATTGGAAAAGTCTTATTGAATTTTGACTAAACAGATTTTCTCAATATGTTAGTTTTAGAAAAGCATTATGGAGTAATGAGTATCTGATTATTCAATGATCAAGACAAACAAGTCAGAAATTGTGGCTTGAGTCATGGGAGTCCAGAGAAGCCGAATTGCCAAAGTTGGAGATTATTGGATGAATGATTTAGGAGGAGTTTACACAAATACACTATTAAGAAAATTCAATATGGTGCAGAATCCTGAGTGGCAGAAACTGATGTTTCAAGTGTGTAGTTGATCCATCTCATACCAAGAAACCATGAGAAAAAAGAATTGTGTTTCACTAACATAAAAAAGGTTGTTACAGAGCCACCATCTGGCCGGTGGGCATAAGACTGTTTTATTAGCATTTCGCCTCTATTTAACAGTTTGATTATATAGATGGCTGCTCAATTAAGACACCCCTGGTATGACTTTTACTGCCTGACTATTGGTTGAAATTTTAGACCTATCTGGAAACCTTGGCTGTGTAGATTGTATGGTCTCTGAGCTCTAAGTGCTTCGGGGGGAAATTAGAGGAAAGCCGAAAAGAAGGAGTGCAACAACAACAGGCCTGCAGTCCTTTGTGTTTGAACTCCTGCTAAGAAGAAAACCCCCTTTTGTAACCAGAAGCGTGAGCTCGTGTCATGGCTGCAGGGCGGAGAGCCAACCAGCAGTGGTTTTACCGCTTCAGCTGCTGATTCAACTTGATTTAATTAGATTTCACTTAAGTTACTAATGTGATTTCATTTGGCACAATGGACATGTGTGGTCTTCATCCACATCCTGTCTCAGTTTGAGGGCCAGTTCACTGTTCAAGATGTGTGTGTGTGTGTGTGTGTGTGTGTGTGTGTGTCGTACAGCTAACTACAGTCACAAGCCAAAATGGGTCACACACGCCTGCTCCTTTTGGGCTCTCAATTGCTGCTGTGTGTTTTAATGAGCCTTGGTTTTAAGGGACAACATTTGCTTAGTTTGGGTGCCCACATAATGACAGTACTAGTGGTGTGCTTTAATGAGTCCCAGAGTGAGACAATGAATTTACTCTAGTAACAGCATCCTTGGCTGCAAACATGTCATCAAGCCATGTGTTAGTGTCCTCTCTGCTGTCTGTGTGTGCCTGCTCTCATGCTCTGACGCAACTTTATTTCATTTCATCTGATGTGGAGATATTTATTTATAACACGTTTGTCATGCATGCCGCCCTTGCAGCGTGCACCTCATGGCGAATGCATGTGTGCGTATATAATAACCTATATTGACACAACTCTGACTGCATGGCTGAAGGCTGGATTTTAAGACAACAGAGGTGGGTAATATTGCCTCGAGCAAACTTTCTCTCTGTCTGTGAGGATCTTTGTGTGTGTGTGAGAGCAGTCTAATAAATCACTATATCTGCTACATGACCATTTTCCCCTATAACTGCCTTCTTCATATTCATACAAACATCGATCTTTTCTGCAGAGGGTAGGCATGTCAGGTGCACACACACAAACACAAGCACACACATGATTGCACTTGAATCCACTAACGCCTGCAGAAGGAAAGAAAATATCTCCTTGCCTAATTAGCAAAGCACAACAGTCGATCTTCTTCCCGTGGCATCCGAGAAAACTTGACACCACACAACCTATCCCAGTCCAATTTTTCTGAGGCAGTAATCGAAAGTGTCCTGGTATTCAGTCTGGCTCGGCCTCCTCCTGCTTCCAAGGACAAACTGCAGCACCTTGTCTGCACTGCTGACTGCTGAGCGGGTCATCGGCTGTCAGCTGCTCCCCATCAAGGAGCTGCACGACACCGGGGGCCAAGAAGAGGCCAGGAAAGATTGCCTCCAACCAGGCCCACCCAGGCAACTACCTGCTCAAAAAGAAAAAACTTCACTGTGGATGGAAGAAGAGTGTACTGCAGCATAAAGACCCAGACCTCCCATCACCTCACTGGCTTCTTCCCGGCACACCGCTGAGATCTCATCAGTCTGTGACACTCCTTGCCATGCAGGAGTTATTTTGTGCTGAAGTTGTTGTAATTTCCTCTTTTTTTTTGTGAATCCCGCTTTCCCCTAAACCTGCCTTGTCTACATTCAGGCTACTTAAGATGATGATTTCCTACATTTCCCACAACCCCAAGAGAACAGGTGTGAACTTGTTGTATTTAGCTTGGTGTTTCATGTTCAGGTAATGAGCAATAGAAGGAGCAGGAGTGATAGCGACAGCACGAGAACACGTTTTTGTTTTTTTTCATCCCAGAAAAGGGAGAATCGTATCCCTTTACTGATAACACAACTCGTCTGCTGGATGTATTGTACTCTGGTCCCCTGAGGATACTGTCAGTGGAGAGATTGTTGTGTGTTCCTCCTCTCTTGGTGGATTTCTTTCTCCCTGTGTGACGGTTGAAAAACGAAGAGTCTAGAAAGGAGCGCTTTGCTCGATAATCCTGAGGGACTGACACCAAAACAGGATGTTTAGCCTACTGTTGATGTTTTAGAGAAATTTAGTGCTGCACTTGTGGTCCTTTTTACTTTTTTTATACCATTGTAGCGGCACTGGAAATATCTCATAATATCCATAGTTATCCACAGAAAAACAGAGCACCAAACAACAAGAATTTGAGATATTTTCCTGTTGCTATTTTTAAGCAATGTTAAACTGTGCTCAGGAGGATTTTTCCTTTAACTAGCTGTCCCATTATTCACTCACTGCAGAAAAACATGTCTAGACTCCTTCTCACAACTGAATAGAGCTGTTTGTAAACCTTATTACTGTCAGTCATAAGTGCTACCACCAATTCATTTTGGTGGATGCACCGGCAGCACTGATGACTTATGTTTTCTTTTATTGCAGTATATTCAGCTATTGACTCCCTGCAGGTTTTTATCAGCTCTTGCTCGTGTGTGGCATAAAACTGTTGGTTGGTTTTTCTGATTTGTCTTGTGTTCCTTTATTTTATTGCATTTCCACTACGCTTTTTTATCGTCTATTTCTATTTCATTATTTTATTGTTAACTCCATCTGCAAACCGTATTCATCTCACGGGACAATAAAGATTGAATTGAACTGCACTGAGGGAGGAATGGGGGGTGATGGTATACTGGCAGATAACTGGAAACGATGGGAACATTAACATCTCACTACAAGGTCCATTTTGAAACTGAGCTTTCGAACATATCACATTATCTTCATCAGCAAATTAAATCAACATTGAAGAGTCCTTAAAGAAAAACAACATTGTCATTCTCCATCTGCTGATTAAGATCATGTGATATGCTCAAAAGCTCCAGAACCACAATGAAATGGACCTTCTGAACTTTGAACCTCAACGTAAGAGCCACTTCAATTGTTTGTTTTTTTAATGCTTTGTATAAGAAACTAAAAAAAGCTCAATTATACATTACCATGAAAAAAAAAATCAAAATGTTTAGTCTGCTTCCCGACGTCCGAATCGCTGTCAACGTCTTTGATTCTTTCAGTGATACAAATAGGTCTGGTGTTGTGCTCCATTTGGTCGTGTCGACGTGCTGCTTGTTGTGTAGGTGCAGGTGTGTGGGTGCAGGCGGCAGATGAGGCAGCAGGTACGACACTGAATCTCTGGCAGCTGATAATCAAACATCAGCAGGTAGTGGAGATGCTGTGGTAAACTTGTTGGCACAGACAATACAGCACCTTTTCCATTTGGTTTCAGCCATGACAAATCCACCCGAAATACATGTTAGTTAATACATTACTAATACGTTAATACATTAGTCTGTTCTCTTTACGATGATGTTGGCACACTCCACAAGACGTCGATTAAAGTTGGCACAAGCAGCATGTGCGGGTTTGTGTGCTGAATTGAAATGGAGTGGAAAGCATGTCCACGTGGTCGGGTAATGGAGCGCACCCTGTTTCCCCAGTCGGAATAACAGCCAAACAAATCAGAGCTTTGTAGGCGGGATCAAGACCAGAGACATCATCTTCCTGTGCCAAAAAATTGCCATGCATTCTAGGGCTGTACCCGACTCAGAATTTTGTCAGTCGAATTGGACTTGGCTGTTCAATATGAATATTTGACTATTCGTTTCTTTTTTTTTCATATACACTCTATTGAACTGCCAGATTTTTGCACAGGGTTCGGTGGGGCGTTCAGGGTGACAGTGACGTTCACGTATTACAGTAAACAAGCTAAGTTAGCCTCCGAGCTAATGCGTGCTAACTACGCTAATGACGGATCGGAAATGTGCAACAACATTTTTGCTGACACTAGATATCAAACAAAAGCCAGAGACTTTATCGTATTAAGTTGCTGTGAGCAGAAGGCAGAAGATAACATTATCTTGGAGCCTGACCAGACGAGGCCTCTCTTCCTCTGGGCAGCTGCCTCTGTCTCACTCAGACTCAGCCTGGGTCCGAGTCCACAGCTGCCTGTACAGGTTGCAGACATCTTAACTGAGCGGACTGGACGACTTGATATAGTGGAATGATTTTACCCTGGAGAGCAGCGTGAAAGCGAGGAGTGCTTACTCTGCAGCTACTTCTGGGAACTGAAATGTCCCCAGAAGTACACACATCTCAGTCGACTGAGGGGTCTCCGACTAATGATTCAAATCTTCAACTATCAGGGGGCAGCCCTAATGCAGCCCTCACAGCTGTACAGGTTGTTGTAGGTCAACTTACAACTCTTAAAGGTCACAAAATATAATCAGAAACTCTAGAACAGCTACTAAATGGAGCAAGTGGTGAGATTGTTTTCTCAGCTGCTGTTTCTAAGGTCAAGAATAAATTTAGAACCTCAGCTTTTAAGCCAACATGGACGAGAAGTCTGCAAGTGCTCAGGAATAAAATGGAAATTTGGACAGCTGAGGAAGATCATGTGATACAATCAAAAGCTCCAGAACAGCTACTGAATGGAAATTGTGGGGCAAAAAATGTCCCCAGGGCAAAAAAGCCCAAATGAACATGATGACACACATGTAAATTAATGTGATTCATTTCATTGATGGGGTATCCCCTCGTATCAGCCACTAGTCAAGACTATAAGAATCTCTTCGTGATTGGATTATGTCTGACAGATAACTAAATGTCTTCACATTAAAAATGCATATGTTGTCTCACTGTTGAATGCAGCCCTCCTTCATTATTGATACCAAAAGACACAGTTACGGATCATGCACCAAAAACTACTGAGCACCTCCTTTGCAGATGGATTTGGCAAAGACAGTGTTTATGAAATGCTGCAGTCAGAAGGAAAAAAAGGAGACATACAAGAAACTCATGTTTTTGTTTGATTCAAATCTTAGCCCAGATTATTAGATAATTACACTTAAATAAAGAATGAAGACTTTCATTCTAAAATTAGACATTCACCACTTGGCATATATATATACAGTATGTATATATATATATATATATATATATATATTACGCCTACCAGCAGATGATTGCTGGCAGTAAAGCTCAGTACTATTAGAGTTAAGAGTCATGTCACGTTTGCTCTGCAAATTGTTACGATTTAAGGACTTAATAAACTGTGTTTCTGAAAAATTAACAGATGAATTTCAGACAGTAAAGACAAATTTATTACGGCTTGAAATGAAACCTGTAAATCAGTTTCAGTTCCATGACTGAGGCTCTTGTTATTGCCAATAAAACAATACAGATGAACATTTAACCTGCTGTCATTCACAGCTTGTCAGAGCCTTGCAGGCATGCCTGCATTTTAATAATCTTTTGTTTTTATTAAAGCAACGTGGAAGATAATTTACACACATAAACTGTTAGTTCAAACTTTGAATAAATAAAGGGAATCTTCCTTTTCTGAAGTCCAGTCACGTTCTGTGTGAACTATTTTGATTAGAGTTGAAATGAACTTGAAATGATCTGAGCGTTTCAGTTAAGATTTGCAATCAGCTAAATGGCTCAATTTAGAACAACTGAAATAAACCAAATAATTAATTTGGAAACATTGGAAAAGCGCTAAAAGATTAATTTTGAGAGTGGCAAAGAAGTAAATGATTCATCTAAGCAGAAGTGGAAGGAGCTTAATGTTGAATGGAAGCAAGTGATTCATTCAGAGGAGTCAGTTCTATATGACTCTGAGCCAGTTTCATCCTGAAGTTAAAAATAGACTTTCTGTGGTTGAAGAAGATCACACACACTCTCACACACACTCACACATGCACAGATGCTTGCATTCATGTTGGTACACATACTGTCGCCATGCACGTGCACACACACACACACACACACACACACATACACACACACACATGCACGTATACACACACAAATGGGGATGCAGGGACCTCAAAACACCACAATTACAGTTTTCTGAACTCGCTTACACACACACACACACACACACACACACACACACACAGACGGTGTTGCACTCTCTGTCACTAGCTCTCTTTTTTGTCCTTTCACTTGCTGACACACAAATGCACACACACACAAAGAAAAACACACACACACATACACACACACACTCTCGCACTCTGGCTCATGAATTAAAGAGCAGAGCTGGTCCAGGGGGAAGAAATTATTCAGGCAGATCTGCTCTCTGACAGAGGAGTGGGAGGGAGGGAGGAGAGGAGAGGAGAGGGGAAGGAAGAGAGGGAGAGAGATGAGGAGAGACGGAGACGGGAGGAAAAAATAGAGGAAAAAAAGAGGAGAGAGAAAACAGAAGGGAAGAGAAGAGAAAAGGCCATTAATAAGGAATGCACTGATTTGACATAAATAGGTGATCAAACCCCCAGTGGCATGCTGTGTGTGTGTGTGTGTGTGTGTGTGTGTGTACTTCTACTTCTTCATTGATTGTGTGTGTATAATTGATGTGGGAATGCATGTATCAATTACTTCGTGTGTATGTATATTTGTGAGCAGTTAGATGTGTGTGTGTGTGTGTGTGTGTGTGTGTGTGTGTGTGTGTGTGTGTGTGTTTGTGTGTGTGTGTGTGTGTGTGTGTGTGTGTGTCCACGGCACTTTTATGTTGAATGACAAGCTTTTCTCACATGTTGCAGTAAAACAGGTGATAAAAGACGTTTTCTGTCCAAACTCCCTGATGAGGTGAAAATTAAATAAACCTGCTGAACATCTATCTAACCGCAGCACGCAGGCGGGTGTAACGTTAAAGCCACTACTCTCTGTTTACTGGAAGGGCATAGAGTAGAGGTCTTCACTGGACCTTTGGAAAAGTGACCCAAACCCAACAGGCAGAAAAGAAGATCCCAATCCGAACTGAGAGCAGTCAGAGCTGATTTGATCTAGACCTTCAGGATAATTAGACCCGATACAAAGTATGGTCAACCCCTAACAGGCCCAAATAGAGAGAGAACACCTACACAGCCAGTCTGAGGTGTGGACTTGAGTCACATGACTTGGACTCTAGCTAGACTTGAGTCATGTTTCTGATGGCATTCAGATCCAAAACAGCCCGGTGTTACAACAAAACGGGGCTGCGTTAGTGGGTTACTGACTGTGACGGCCCCTTGGCCTGCGTAGGTGTTCCTGGTCTTTGTTCTAACTTTTTAGCAGGCAACTGGTCATGCAGTGAAACTGGGGGCACCTGGGCCCAGTGCTTCCAGCCACTATTAAAGCTGCTACCTCAGTCCTCCATGTGTTGCGTTTGGTGTCAATTATTTTTTCCCACCTGACACTTCTTACACATCCACTCACTAACACCACTGATCTCACTGACTTCCAAATCTCATCCCAATTGAATGCATATTCTTCTAAATAAATGAGTTAATCGCAACTTGGGTCACTTACTACGAGCCGGCCACGACTTTAGACTGATATCCTCTCCAAGCCGAAAGATGAAAAATTATGTTATGAAAAAGAGTGCAGCAAATCAACTCTAAAAGGTACATAGTGACTTGTTTAGGACTTGAAACACGCCACCAATCAATGAGTAGCCGCCACCGAAAAGAGCAGCAATTCATGTAATTTAACTTCACACGTTCTGTCTCACCTCAAAAAACACATTTTCTTCCTGTGATGATTGCAATCCACCAATCCAACATCCCTATGTTTCCAGGGTGAGATATAAACTAACATTGTAAGAGACTGGTAAGGGCTATCTTCGCACTTCAATTGCAAAAGAATTAAGTTTAAATGGTAAAAATCTGTTCAGCCACTGTGGAGATATCAATGAGTTAAGTCAAGAAAACTGTCTTGCCTGCAAATTTGAGGGGTTTCAAGGATATAACAGTGTACATTTCAACAGCAGGCTATAAACTGTAGGTGAGTGATTTCAACATATTAACCCAGCGAAACATTGAACATTTGACCTACTGCTGAGAACATAAAACCATTTGAAAGGTCTCCTTAAGGTGTCATATTAAGAGGATTTTGAGCTGGGGTACATAGAACCCTGGGAACATAGATAGGCTGCCATCCACCACATGATCAGTACTGATAAAGGTAGATAAAATCTACTAGGGCGTTACACATATTGACACACAGACCTGCAATGTTGGAAGAAGTATTCAGATGATTTACTTAAGTAAAAGTAGCAATACCACTGTTACAAGTAAAAGTCCTGCATTGCAGATATTACTTGAGATAAAGTGTGTATAGTATTATCAGAAAGTCCTCATCATGCAGTGTTTTACATTGATATATTATTGATTTGTACCACTGATGCATTAATTGGTAAAAATCTGGTTTGGTAGTTTAATCAATAATAATGCATCATATTTTATAAGGTGATCATATATTTTGCATGTAAAATGTAGTCCCTGCACACCCATAGTGCATCCACACAGGTGTTTTCACTCATGTTAGCTAATTAGACCTATTCTCAGGACTGTGTGGGCATGTACAAACTTGATTGACAGCTCCCTGACTACCTCTGCTGATTTACCTATTGAGGCGTGACAACAAAACCTTGTTTTCATTCTTATTAGTACATAGAGTTTGGTGAAATCACATCTGATTAGAGGTCTAATCAGGCGTCAGAGTAATTAAAAACACCTGTGTGGGTGTGCAGAGCCTTTAATTTGCAAAGTAACAAGTAACTGTAGCTGTCAAATAAATGTAGTGAAGGAAAATGTACAATATTCTCCTCTGAAATGTAGTGAAGCAGAAGTACAAAGTAGACAGAAAATGGAAATACTAAAGTACAGTACAGGTACCTCAAAATTGTACTTAAGTACACTACTTGAGTAAATATACTTAGTTACATTCCGCCATTGCAATACAAGACCCTACCAGACCCAAGAGATTGAATATAAAATACTAGAAAACATGTGAGTATATTAATCTTTTATGTTTATTTTCCTTATGATTACAATATAATCATTGCAGCTGCAGTATGACCAAAACTGTTGTTTTAATTGCTGTCTCATAATTTCTACTTAAAAAGCTAAAATTTCTACTTAGTATCTCATAATTGTGACTTGCTGTGAGTATTTTTATTTTTATCATACCTAATTTTTCATCTATGAGATTGGGCTTCTATTCTTCCTCAGTTTTTTTACTGTCCTCAAATTGTGAAACAGCGCCCCTCTGGACTGTAACGGCAGGCACATGTTAGTCAGCCTGTGTGGTGAAAGAGGGTATTGCTCTGCTAAAGTCGGGTTAATCCTGTCGAGTCTACAGAAGAGAAACCGCGTGAAGTTGATCGTCTTTGATTAAAAAAAAAAGCATGAAACAGTCAGGAGTCTGTAAAAGATATTGTGAAGTGAACTTTGAAGCCATTTCAAACACAACAGACAGCTAGCAAGGTAATTTAAATGAAAAAAATGGGAAAGTTAGCAAGTTTTCCAGTGTTGCCAATATCAGTTGCCATGTTTAGTTGGCTAGCAGCAGACATGAGGACTTCTGTCAACAACGGCAGTATTGCAGCAACAGGTGCAGCTGGAAAATATATGACATGAATATTTACCACTTCACCTCCATGAAGGAAAAGAGAATGGGCTTCAGCATCAGATAATGTGAGTCAGATATACCCTGTCTGTCTGTCCACCTGTCTCTCTTTGCTTGCTGGTGTCTTAACTTAATTGATATTTAAACGTCCCGCCGTGGATGTGTGTATTTAACTGCTTGCTGTGTTATAGAGGTCATATTATACTGTATGCTGCGACTTGTTTGCCTGGACACTGAAGTTGTTATTTCTGGGACAGAGCCTGCTGAGGGTTTCAAATGAATTTGAATTTTTCCAAAATTTCACCTTTTATTGTTTTTTCAGTCACCTGTGGACTGTGTGTGATTTGTGAATAACTGTAGTCTGTGCAGAAAGTCAGGAAGTTGCTTCTTGTTTTGTATTAAAGCTGAGCTGTATAATGTGTGATTCGTTTTAATAAATAATAGAGTACTGTAGACCTTTTGTTGGCAATTTGTTTTGTATGGCAACCATGCAGATAAGAGTGTGTAAGTCATGGATACATACACTGATACTTTTTCATGTAAACGAAGTATTCAATACTTATTTACCTGCATCACCAGATTTGTACTGTAGCAGTGTATATTTTTGTACAGCAAAAAGATAGAAAAGAGATATATGTAAACCATCTGTTGTCTACAAATCTGAATTTCTGCAATTAAATATTCTAAAGTTAAGGTTCATTTATTAGCTTTTTTAAAAATGTCTAGAGCTTTCAACCATATCTCGCAGCCTCCAGTAGGGATGTCCCAAGCTGATCCTAAAGATCAGTATTGGGCCCAATCCGGGCACATTTGAATGAATCAATATCGTCTTTATTTTGCCCTGAAATGTGAAAAATGATTTGGTCACATAGTGATTGACTCTGTTCTGACACCCGGATTCACTATCCTCCGATAGTAACAAAGCTGTTATCTCTGCTCTCTTATTAGCAAAGAGCCATGTACAAAACATTCAGCTAGTAGCTTCTCATTTTTAGGTGGCGTTGTAGGTCATATCAGCTGACAGAACTTGGCCGTTGTCGGGTTTGTTTGCTCTCTGCAAGCCAGTGTCTGTACTCTACCAAAGATTATTTTTGAGGTAAAAGAAGTAGCACTCTGTATCACCACTGAACAACCGCGAGTGTAGTTCCAAAAACTCCAACAGAGCGATACATCTCCTAGTCTCTAGTGGACTGCGTCACGTCAATTTCAAGAGTCACATTCTCCCAGTTAGACTTTCACTCCTCATATCAATAATTTAAGCTGTTTATAGTTTTGAATCAGGTCCTTCAGTATTTGGATCAAGTAGGACGTGAAACATAAGGTGGGCCAGATTTAGCTGGCTGCAGCTGTTATTTCACTGTGTCAGATACATATTTAATCAACATCCAGGTAAAGATAAATATTGGATTAGGCTCAGTGTTGGCACATACCTCATATTAAAGGACTTGGATCGGGATTGGGGCCAAATAAAACTTGATCAGGACATCCCTCACCTCCAGAGCTCTTTCAGTCTCTTACCCCTGCTGTTTCACACGTGCAGCGCTCCACAAGTGGTTTCATACTCTGGTCTTCATGTCTGGGGGGAAGGATGAGGTGTTGAATGGTTGGTGGTAGGTGTTAACTCCTGAGTCCTTGAGATCCTTGAGTTTAGAATATTTTACCACAGATATTTTTTATTCCCAAAGTCAAGAGTGTACATTCACACTCAGATCTGAATTTGGTAACTGAATTTGTAATGAGTAAAATGACACTTTAATCTAACTATCTGATTTGGCTTTCTCATAGTTTTTTTTCTTGAACCACGCCACCGCTAAAAGGAGCGCTTAGTCTCACAGTTAGATTAAAAGCCCTCTCTTACACTTACTGACATGGTAAAGGTACTTATATAACTTGCTAATGTGTTTCTCAACACACATGAATAAGTAACATAATGTAATGTAATGTGTTCCTGCAGTGCAAAGAACAGACACCCCCTGCATTTTGCAAAGCATGACGAACACGTCTTGATGTGAAATGTTTCAGGTGTAGGTGCAAAATGCAAATGCTGCTAATTGAACAGCCACAAAGAGAGAGGCAGTCACTTCCATGAGGGGCCAACATGTAAGTGCTGCAGCTGCTAATGACTGCTGATCACAGTCGCTGAGTGCCTCAGTATGACAGCCGCGCGTGTCGTGGGTAATCAGAGGTGCAGCATGAAGAAAGATTGTCAGATCTGAATATATTGCTGATATCTGAAGACGTTGGAAATACTTTTTCTTCTGTGGAGGTCCACAACGACAAAACAAAAGAGAAATATTCCCCGTCTCATCTCGTTTCCGTGACACATGTGACTTCCACTTTCAGATGTCTTCTATCATATTCTTGTACTGATTGAAAGTGTGTAAAAAAAAAAGACTCTACTGGAGCGATGTTTTAAACGCACAGCTCAGTCTCGTACTGTCACAAGAAACCACCCAGTCATCCTGTCATACTGAAATCAAAAGTCACTGCTTCGTACATGTGAAAATCAAACATGATGATAGTTTATCAATTGCAGTATATCATGCTCTTTATATAAATAACTAATAAACACATTCCTGTCTGAGGTGTAATCAGTCAGGCACACCATGGAGGCAGGAGATGAACACATCTTCCATCAGAGATAGTACATGACAGTGTTTCTTCTATTTTCTATATCGGGACACCTCAGAGTGTATTACCGTGCTTATTCCATGGCAACAAATGAAAAGGTATAAGTTGTGTTGAAATCATAATCATCTTTTCCATTTACCTTATGGTGAGGTCCATTTGCTTGAGGTGTCTTAGTATATGATGTCAATGGACACCTGTCAGACAATCAGAAATGAGTATTTTCCGTTCCTTTTGGTCATATTAATTGACACTTAGTCAACAAAGCTCTGTACAAATACATACGTATCAGACAGCTTTCATACCAAACAGTATGTTATCAACTCATCTTAGCAGCAACTAACGATTATTTTGATGATTAACAGGTTAATCATTTATCATTTGGTCTAAAAAAATGTCAGAAAACTGAAAAATTCCCACAGCCAGAAATATGGACACGTTTTGAAAATAACTTTTTTTGACTAACTAGTCCAAAACCCACTAAATAAAATGTACATTTTGAATTTACAGTGATCTAAAACAAAGACAATAAAGTAAATCTTTGCAATTTGAGATGCAGCATTTTCTCTGATAAATCCATTAAACAGTTAATGGATTATCATCCTTTCTGGATAATTAATCAGCACTAATTTATAGTAGAGTTTCAATTAAAGAAACCATACAATAGTTCATTTTGTGCATATAATAAAATAAAACAAAAGAAAAGAAATACAATAACATAAGAAAATGCACAGGTGCGTGAAAAAACAAAATCTAAAAAGAAGAGAATACAATTTCCAAACAAGAAATACAATGGTTTAAATAATGACACGTTTGCAATTGCGCTGCAGTGTTTATAGGCCCAGGGGTGGATAAATACGACGTTAATATTATTTCTGATTTATTTTAAGAGCAGAATGAAAGATATGACAATTTTATGTCTGTCTTTATTGATCATGATTAATTGCATGAAGACTTGAAATACTTACCACTGAGCGACACCAACAACACCGTTGCACTTTTGCTTTGTTCTCATTCACATTCACAGCCACCAGCTGAGTTTGTAACAGCAGCAGAAGTTTCACAGTGAGAGGGCAAGAAGTCATAATAGTACATAAAATCAATTTCTATCTGTTTCATCCTGTTCTGAGTGTTTTTTTTTTTTCCTACAGAAACTCAAGGTTGGCGTGTGATGGCTTTTTCTGTAGCTTTCAATATCAATATGTGCAGACAGAGGGCCATTCTCTTGAAAAGTATGACCCTGGGCACAGAGAGAAATAACATTACATGGCTCTACCACGTTGGTATACAGTATGTCCTAGAAGTGTTGTTTTTACTGTTTTTAAAATAAATGTAAGTGACTGTGGGTCCCCAGAGCAGCTAATCCAGCAGCTGATTATTCCAACACTCCCGCAGAGAAAATATCCTGCCAAAGGTAGACAGAACATTAAGTCCATTATGTTGTTTTTTGTCTCTTCTTGCTTATGTTTTTTTCATAAAACCAGTTGTTTTGGATTGTGCTTTTGAAGCCAACTGCCCTTGACTGAAGTGTTTCACCTCCAGCTGCTTCATCAGAGCTGCAGAGCTCCGTCAGCCAGCAGGGTTGTACTGGACAGCTCCCAGCACGTTATATGTAGAGCTGATCTGCAGGATCAATATCTGGACCAATCACGGCATATTGTAATGATTGCTATTGGCTAAGTAAAGCCGGCCAAATCCATTCGTTCATTGTAACCCATTGTGCTCCAGGTATCTGTCAGAAAACACCCGCTTCATTGTGCAACACCAGACCAGTGTCTAACTCAGACTTTACTGTGGATAAACAGCAGCCTGTAGTTTCAGTGAAATATCCACACTCACAGCATGCATCACTAAGCAACACGAGCAGAGCACTTTGGGTTAAAAACACTTGCTTTGCGTCTGTTTCAGCAACGTTTTGCAGGTGAACACTTCCTCCGAAGAGCTGCTGCTGGTTGCAACCTGCATTTGATCTCACCAGTCAGGGTTCTCTGAGTGTTGCCTGTCGCCTGAAATGAGGAGCGCCTCCTTTACCGTCTGAAGATATTATTACATGTTTATGAAAAACTAAGCTTCGGGGAAAGACAGCGCAGGCGCTATACATTAGCCAAATGTTTAGACTGTCATCTAAATTGATGAGAAGAGATGCTTCAGGAGCCGTCTGATTCAATTCACTTTTCTCTAAACCTCTACTAACTTGTTTCCTTGGGTAAAATCTTGCTGGTATCGGTGGTGTATTGAATTCCCGTCCACATAACCCCAACCAGACATCTCTGTAACTCTTTACTCTTTAATATTTTGAATTATAATTTACTTTTTATTTCTTGGTCTGTATGTAGAGATAGATTTCATGTCTGTCTGTCCTGGAAGTGGGAACCCGTCCTCTGTTGCCCTCCTGAGGTTCCTACCATTTTGTTTTCAGGTTAAAGGTTTTTTTTTTTTGTGGAGTTTGTTCTTTACCTGAATCAAAAGTCTTAAGATATAATTTTCAGTATGTTGTCCCAAACCTTTGGACACGTGCATCCACCACCCTGAACCAGGGGGATGCAGGGCTGGCTGTACAGATTGTAAAGCACTCTGAGACATATGTGTGATCCGGGGCTGTATAAATAAACTTAATTTGAGTGGACTTGACAGATGACTATAAGTCCAACTCACCTGAGCTCTAACCCCAAACCATAAATGGCAGCAAAACACTATTTGATGTAGAAACAGAGCCGGTTTTGGGCTAATGCATGTAGTCTATGGAGGCAGGAGGTCCATCCACAATTAAAATCATCATAACTCGCTGAATTTTCAACTGATTTGTAAGCGGTTTGGCTTGTTACAAATGCCAGACGTGTATTTATGATGCAGGATACTTGGTTAAATTAAAAATGCGGGTTTTCATACCAAAGTACTTTACCTTATGTAGATAGTAACAGGAATATTTCTATAATATAATATTTAAGATGAACCTATGTAATTAGTTTACAAGTATATTCTTTTCTCTTGCTGCGTGTAAAATGGCTGCCATGATGATGTAATTTTACATATTCAGAGGTGCGCGAAGATGGGTGGTGTGTGTTTGATTGTGGTCTGGGCCAAAATGCCAGGGGCGATTTTCAGAGACTCATCAGAGACTGAATATGATGGAGGCTTTCGCACACTTCCATGTTTTACAGCCAGCGTTTCAGACGACCCTGACTGATTTATCTGCCAAAGACAAATTTTACTGCCATTTTCCTCTTGACGGGCTGTAATTTTGAACCTCGCCTGTAACCAAGAGTGTAATTAACATGTCTGGTTTATATTGAGGATCATAAAAATAATGTCAGTTGCTCTTGCGGTATAAAGGGGCTTTCAGATAGAACGCAGTGTCCAGTAAGATCGACATGTAGTTAAATGAAGCAAGGTACAAAGGAGAGGGCAGGAGAGAGTAACCCCTCGCATTATGTACATAAGTTAATGTTTGAATGTGCAATAAAGTAGAAAGAAATTTGCACATTTTAAGGCTTCAATCCGTAATTGGTGTTCAGTACTCAATGTCTGCGGCTCGTGAATGGCAGTTTACTCGGTCTGTATTTCAGCTTGTCAATGCAGGAGAAGTACGAAGGTTCAGGTACATGACTGGATCTTCATGCACATAGTCTAAATTCAGATAAACAAGCAATGAATGTTTTGTTTGTGACACACCTGTCTTCTATTTTGGTTGTTTAGATACAAGGTTTGGATGTTTTCTGAGTATATATCACTTCATTTCCTGGGAAAACCTATATTGCTTAACATAACTTAAAGCTGCTATAATCAATATCTTTAGATTAAAAATGAATCAAATGACTATATTTAATGCGAAAGGTGTCGCTTAAACACCAACTCTGCAGTTCCCCTCAGCTCTAGGGAGCATTTCAGCATCTTACATTCATTGTTTTGGTTTTCCAGCCTGCAACTTTACTGTTGTGGTTCACTCTCAGCAGGCAGCTGTTTTCAGCTAAAAGCCCACTGTGCCTGAGCTGTAGCCTGGGAACCAGACGAATCTGCCAGCTCATGTGTTATTTGTTCTGGCAGATGCGTCTGGTCCCCCTCCCATTCAGACAGATTTCCAGCCAACCTGGCTCAGATCGGGCCAATCACAACCGTTTATCTAATATGGGGCGGGTTTTAAACGACTGTACAGAGGAGTGCTGTTGAGGCATTTTCGTAAACAACCAAGATGGCTGCCGCTGATGTGGAACATTCTGAATCTGCTATCCTGTCAGTATTAAATGAGCTGGACGGTATATTTTCTCTAAAAGAAGAACAAACAACTGCATTTAAAGCTTTTGTTGATTTTGTTGTGTTTGTTTGTGCTTCAGACAGGATTCTCTCAGCGCTACATCACACGTTTCGTTGCTCTGATTGGTTGGAGATCTATCCAGTTGCGTCCAGAGGCATTTTGGTCTGCGCCCGTTGATAACGCCTCTTGGAAATCGAAAATGAACTTAGAGGTTCCAGAATAATTCGCATTTGCAAATTGGTCTAGCAATGTCAGCAGACAGACTTATTTGGCATCTAGCTGTTATCAGCTGGCCAGAAACACGACTAATGCTAATGTTGCTCAGTGTCTGCTGGATGTGAAAATAGGCAATTGTTTGCTAAGAAGTTTGCCATATGATAATATGTCAGCGTTTAGTTTACTGCTTGTTTCTGCTGCCTCCAAGTGGCCAAAGAAATCAGTTAATGCAGGTTTACGTTTGATTTTAAAACAAGAAACTGTGGATAATTCTTCAAAAAAGTGTGTAAATGATGTGTATTCTCAATTTCCATTGTCATACTTTACTATTTGTTGTGTAGATCTACAGCATAGTACTATTTATTTTATATTAAGATAAGCCAGATGGAATAAATGCAACTGTTTCTCATGGTGTATGGTAATAAGGAACTGTATATATTGAATGCTGGTAGGAAAATCTGTCACATGCAGTCATTTTGGTGAGAGTCTGTCCAGTTGTTTAGGTGGTTTTGTACACCAGCATTAATCAGGGATGTTAACTTCATGGCTGTCTTCTGCTCGTGATGCTCCACTGTCTGCACTCTGAGGGTCACTCATGGATAGTTTTTGAACCACAAGCATGTTTTGTCTTTCAGCTCTACAGCTTTACAGCTCTTACACTCTGCTTTCCTGCCAGCTGAATATTTAAGCAAGAAAAGCAAATGGAAGAAATAGCTGCAGGCTGAAAAGTAGAGTAAATGTTGTTATAGTCATTCTACAGTGTTTGTGACAGTAACATTAATGCAGTTTGGAGAAGCTGTCTTTGCTTCAGTACATTCTTACACCTTCAGGAGTGGATTTTGGTGAGGTAAATGGTAAATACTGGGATTTCATTCTCTTTGGACGCCTCCTTATTTTTGTATGTATGGAGGTTTTGTCACAGTGCTCAATGCAATGCAAAGCTTATCTGAGAGCACCTCAAGGATCATAACCCTGCTGGGCTTTGTGAATACTCTTCCTGTATCGTGGCTTTGACTCCCACCATTTTCACAAGCAATTCACAAAGTTATACGACAGCAAAGTACATATAAACAAGTTCCTGGCTGCTCGTGTTTCTGTCCCCATCATCACCCATCTCATTACCTGCAGCATTATTCATCAATACTCCCACCTCGATACCCCTCTCCCTCACCAGCAGCACACATATACCCCCAGTGGGAAGGATGGCAGCCTCTGACAAGCCCTGAGTAAATGGGCACCTCATCTTAGTGTGTGTGTGTGTGTGTGTGCATGTGTGTGCGTGTGTGTGTGTGTGTGTGACAAGTGCTGACAGTCCAGGAGCCTGGCCTCGTACAAGGTCAGCATCTGTGAGCGTCATCAGTGTGTGTGTGTGTGTGTGTGTGTGTGTGTGTGTGTGTGTGTGTGGCTACAAACAATATACCACCTGTGCCCCCCTGCCATGCCTGCACCCAGCAGATGCTCTGAAAGTCATACTCAGTCTTACACACACACACACACACACACACACGCACCTAGTCATGAGTACCATGCAGAGTTATCAAAGTCAGCCGAGGTTAGTTGTAGTGTTATGAGTGTGATAAATATGATAAAATATGGACCATAAATTCAACTCATATGGAGGAAGGAAGGGGCTTAAAGGCTCACTAACACAAGCTAAACACACACACACACACACACACACACACACACGTGATAACTGTGGTGAGTTTTGACTTCATTGTGGGTGCAAACAATGAAACACTGAATCAAGTCTGGAATTTCTAACATCACGAAGGCAGACCTAAAAGTCCTGAAAGAGAGAATTTTCAGATTTTGTTCAATGTGTTCATGAAGTGACAGAATCACATTTAACTTGTTAAGACTGATTGATTACGTTAAAACTGGTTCTGCATCATTTTCAGCCACACCATTTAGTAGAACAACCACTTTGTCACCTGTTTTTCCTTTTCACCCCTCCCTTACAATAAAAGAAATAACACCCCCTGCCACAGAACTAATTCTAATTTCTTTAGTCTTAGCCATATTTGGTATTTGGATATATATCTCATATATAAAAATATCTAAAATAGTTGTAAATTACATGAAAGGAAACAGAATGTATTAAAACTGTATTTTCCCAGAAAAACTCTACTTGTAAACATAGTTGTCTACCAACATACACTGACATAGATGCACTGTCAACAAGACACCGGACGGATCTTCGTCAGGTCAAAATGTTTAAAATTGGGATCAAAACATTGTCCTTTTTATAAACAGTATATATATATATTATTGTATATAAACATTGTCATGTCTTTCACTTGCACAGGATTTTCAGAGCAACACTTAATGACTAATTATTTAGTAAAACAACCAATTTTAACTCACAAAATTGTATCATCATTCTGATGTTGACTGAATATTTAAACACTCTCTCCCTTTGAGGTTTTTAAATGACTATATACTTTGTTTTCCTGGCGGGTCAGAGCAGAGCCTCCTCTAATAACACAAACGAGACAGAAAAAATTGATCAGAATTTTATTAACACTACAATGAAAGCGTCTGGTATGTCAAGACAGAATGTTTGAATTTTAAGCAGGGCGAAAACCGCGCAGCTCAACGGGAGGCAATACTGTGACAGCAAGAGGCAGAGGGAGGCATTATTGTTATGGTCTCCCTTGGTGGTGACTCGCTTGCAATGTTGCATTGCTATTAGAGAGCAACATAAAAATAAAATCAGATTAAATGCACATGACAGGAGGCAAAGTTTATGACAAGCTTGTGTCGTTTACTGTGACTGCATGATTTATTTGGCCTCACTAGGAGTGGAGGAGGCAAGCTGGGAGTTTTCTAATTCCTTTCTCCATCATTTCTACAGCCATCAGTCAAAGCCGCGGAGAGCAGGGGCTAAATGTGAACGCTCGATAAGTGGCCTGTTAATGCTGCCAAGTTACATTTCCAGCCTTTTGTTATTTCAAGCCTCGATTGAGATTTACGCTTTGAACTTCTGCATTCTTGTTTTAGCCTTTTAAAAAGACTGACAGCTCTGGTGTTTCTGCCTGTTTCCCACTCTGTGTGTACCACATGCTGGGTAGTGCCAGAGGTTAGTCAACAGTTCAGACTGCCATGACACCTAGCTGGAATCAGGGGAAAACAAAAGCCTCATTCGTCTTATTCATCACAGCTCATCCCGTGCAGGAAGCAGCATGTGTTGGGCGGAGGACAGCCTGGAGTAGCTGTCTTTGAAACTGTCCTCCCCAAGAACAACGACAGCGTTCAGCAAGTGCCCCAAAACAACATTTGTTTACGTCCAGGTGACAAAGCCCTCTAGTGGCTGTAGTAATTATTGACGGACGCAAAGGAGAAAGTGAGTTGACGTTATTATAGAGCAACAAATTCTGTGTAGGGAAGAGGTCAAGGTGGATGGATGAGTCAACAAAACATCGGACTTCGAACACAGGAGTTTGTTTCCTGTTTCCAACCGACAATCAACGTTTTGCATGACCACAATTGTTCCATAACCTTCACCACGTCTGTGTCTCAGTTCACGTTCTTCCGTACTTAAACTTCCTATTTTGTGTATAAGTGCGTTCACACTGACAATTATGGCAACATGCAGTGCACTATGAGTACCCAGATGGTGTTCTCATTACGGGCAAAAAGTGAGTGTGGAACGCTGCACACTTCTCACCTTCAACGGTCGCCATCTTTGCTACGTAGCAGAAAGGGAGGGACCATCAACCTATGAAAATGGCGGCCAAGGAAGCTGCAGTGGTTGCAAAAGTTACAGTGAACACTGCACTAAAAGTAAAAGTTCATTTTTATTCATTTAATAAAACGGAATTGAAGTCAAGTGAGCAAATAAACCAGCTTCAAACTGTGGTTATTGGACATTTAATGAAAATCTATTTAAAGGTGGTGATTTTAATTATCAAAATCAAAGTAATCTATTAGGACTTATTCAGATGTAATATTGGTTCAGATGGTCTTAATTTAGAGGGCGGGATGCCTTTAAGTGCTCACTTAGAGGTCATGAAATTCAATGTTCCTCACAAAAAGCAAAGCAGGCTAGACTGGAGGGGGAAAAAAAGAACCCAAATAAATTTATTTTCTAACCCTGCAGACACAGATTCTTCTGAGTACACTGACTAAAGTGCAGGATAATCGACAGCAAATACAAATGAATGGAGAGAAATTATGTATGTTTGAAAAATTAGTTTATGACTAATGTAAAGCATGATAAACACTCACCCAGGTCGCACTGCTGATCATATTGTTTACAAAATACATTTAAAGCTGTATTTTGGCTCCATATTTATCAAGCATCTCAGAACTGGAAGTCGGTCCTTTTTTCTTCAGTTCTACATATAGGAGTGAAAGTTAAAGCATTTTTATAAACTTTCTTAACCTTGCAAATCACTCCATATATCTGAGGATGTAGTAAGCTGCAGAGCTGTCCTCGCCTGTTACGGGTTCCCAGCAGGTGAACAAACGTGTGTGGGAGGTGTGGACATGTGAAGAACCCTTGATTTAAAAGAACAAGTTTCCTCAAAGACACCGACTGGATTCAGACTTGCTGATTTTTAATTTGGGGTCGTTAAAACCACAGAAAACAAATACAGACACAACAGAGATGATTTGATTACCGTGCACATTTACCCATTTTCTCCTTTCTTCTCCTGATCGTAGGTTATTTTGCGGTTCCATTTGACGCTTTGGGATTAAGTTGCTTCAGCAAACTCCATGATAGATTTCCTTTTAGCTGTTTTTATGTTTTCAGGTGAAATGTTCGTAAGCCACAGGTACAACTACATTGTTTTTTTTTAACTGTGCAGCTGAGGTCGGGACTAATGGAGAGTCGGTGTGCACTGAGGCTAAGCTAGGTCTTGTTTTGTATTTCAGAATCAGAATCAGGTTTATTGCCAAGCAGGTTTTCACATACAAGGAATTTGCTTTGGTGTTTTGGTGCAGAACAGCGGATTTTAGATTTCAGATAAGAGATATTTGTTTTTTAGCTTAGATAATTGCAATTTTAAATTTGGGTCTCTGTAACTTTTAGTCTATTTTACATTTTGTGGTCTATTTTGTATTGATGTCTTCTTGTAACAGCAAAATAATTCAGTGTTTTTAATGACAGTTGTTTGAAAGGTCAATAAACTAAAAAAAAACATAGTAAGAGAAAAGAAAAAACAAGTTCTGCAAAAGTCAAGACTCATAAATATAAAATAGAAATTTACAATAAAGAATATGTATAATATAATATAATATATTTGTTTTTCAAATGAAAAGTTTTTAAACTGAAGGGGATGTAATGTGCAAAATATTGACCGAGGGATGTACAATGTTCACAGTAAAAAGTATAAAGAATATGTGCAGTTTCTACACATGTTAAATACAGGCTGTGTGTGTGTGTGTGTGTGTGATTTGGAGTTATTGTAATGTAATGCATTACTTCTGCTGTTGAGTAATTAGTAATGTAATTACTTTTCTAATGAGTAATTTTCAAGAAAGTTGCCCAACGCTGCTGCTAATTAGCAAATGTTAGCATGATAGCACGCTAACAATTAAGATGGTGAACATGGTAATATACCTGCTAGACACCAGCATGTTAGCATTGTCATTGTGTACATGTTAGCATGTTGACATTAGCATTTAGCTCAAAGCATCAGTGTGCCTAATAAATACAGTCTGACAGTGCTGTTTCCACGGCTATAGGCTCTTATTCTTGTGACTAAAGCTGCGGCACAACAACAAAGTCTACAGACACAACTTCCTGACTGCTTCATAAAGATCTAAGAGCTCATATCCTTCCATCAAAAACACCCGTCAACCTCATGCACTGACACCACACACCGCTCTGACCTCGTCGATCAAGTTATCCCTGTGTAACAAACAAACACACAGGCTGAGTCTTTGTTCCCTTTGGGATCATATTTATCTTGTTAAACAGAAGCACAAACAGGGAAAGTGTTTAAATCTTATTACTGTTTAATTTGAGAAAGGTTCATCTGCCCACCAGCACAAACATACATCTGATGCACGCTCTGTTACTCTGGTATTCTGTTTTAAGCTTACAGATTTCCCACCATCTCTTAGTGTAATCTCATGCTGACTTGACCTCATATCAATAATTCATTTAGCCCAGAAAAAAAAAACTCACTCAGGAGCTTGAAACTTTTAGTTCCAGCGTTAGCACTTCTGGTGAGGCCAAACTTTAACTTTGGGTAAGCGGTATTTCCCTCTGACATGAATCCAGGTTCTCTTCATGTTTCTGTTTGTTTGTCTCCTTGCTTCTCTCTCGTTTTCTTTCTCACTACTTCTACCATCCCATGCCTGCTCAGGCCTCTCTTCTTTGATTGCTCCCCTCTTTTTAGACCTTATTCGTATGTGTGTCTGTTTAGACCACTTTACACCGAGCATGTCCGGAGCAGTTTGTTCTGAAAATCTGAAACATTTCACCAGGAATTCAGCTACTATCCAAAAAGAAGAGTAGAGTTTCTCCAAATCTCAAGCTTTCAGTTTTACTTTAAAACCATTATCATGAGGAGGTAGATCAAAGCAAATATTGGAGCATTGTACCTCTTAAGATAGCATTTGCCATTAGTAGATGCTGTATAAACCCTCTTTGAATAGCGGTTGGAAAGCTTAAAAAGAAATGAAGTAAGTTGCGGTGGTCCAACGAGAGGAAAAATGTGCGCACAATCGGAGCTGCGGACATGTGACGAACATTTGAAGATAACAACAACCTTCCTTTAAAGACACCGATTGGATTCAAACTTGACTGAGTTTGTTGGGGGTCTACAACACTGTGTCCACACCACAGAAAACACGTTATTTTAATTCAGGCTTAATTTAAAACATAGATACAACTGTGAAGATTTGTGTAGCCTCAAAGCTCCAAGAGCATGCATGTTCTTAATTAGTGGTTGTAGTTTGTTTTACAATCAGAAAATAGAACCTCAAAACCCTCAGTAACCAGGTCACAGGAGATCAGGCTTTGTATCCTTAGCCTCATGTGTAGTTAGGTTTAGGCAACAAAAGCACTTTGGTTAATAAACATGCCGTGTCTCGTGCTTAGAGTCATTGTGGACTTTTTAAATATTAAACCAAGAGCACAAGCTTTCCCAAACCTTTACCAAGTGCTTTGAGTTGTCTAAACATAACTACTTGCTGTTGCAAATTAGTAGTATATAAACATCATTTCTTGTAGACAGGGTTGCCATTTTATGATTGCGAAATCATCTGACAAAATAAGCATCAGTAGGTTAGTAACAACTGTGTTATACTGTATATTATATATATATATATATATACACACATACATACTGTATATCCATATATCACAGAGAGGGTTAGAGGTGACAGAAATGCGTATTCTTACCTTTACTACCACACAGCCCCGATCCTGTCTGAGCAGGCTTACACAAGTTTTCCCTGTCCACACTAAACTGTGAGGCTGGTGTTGTTGCATTAATTGACTCAGAAGAGTGTTTTCCAAAAGTCTTTGTTGTTGGGTGTGAAATGCTGAATTCAGAGAGAAAAAGAAACATCTTCAGATTAGTGGGTTCAGCGTTGACGTGGTCTGAATCTGAGGCATTTCTCTTTTGATTGGCCAGCTGACAACGATGACATTCAAACTGAGATGTTAAGAGTGAGAACGTAATGCAAACCTACAACAGAAAACAGCCTGAAACACACAGTTTATGACTGCGAGTAAATTGATGTTGGCATCTGACAGACGGCAGCTTCAAGAGCCTAAACAGTCTGAGTTGATGCTCATATTAAGCTTTTTCCTCGGCAGCAAATGATGGCAGGAAGTGCAGACAACTCTCCTCCTCCCCACTGCCAAAATCTCAAAATGAACTGACGGGTTACCAGAACTTTTTCTTTTCCCAGTACAGGAGCTGCTGCCTGTGAGGTGTTTTACTGTTGTTTACAAGCTCTGGTTTGCTGGTAATTGAGCAGAGTGAATGTTTAAGAACCAAACTCAAAAATGCAACGAAAAGGGCATTTCTGCCGAGCCAAAGACAACAAACTGTAGGTGTTTGGAGGAGTGTGTGTCTCTGTGTGTGTTTGTGAGAGTCAGTGGTGATCCATCTCTGCCAAGTAGTCCTCACAGAGATGGTAAAAAATGCAGCTCTCATTATAAAAAGGAACATTTTAGGATTTGGGTTGAAGCCACAGTTGAGGATAATGGTTTTGGTTTTTCAATGACCTAAAGTGTCTTCACGGATACAGCAATGCAAAAATGTGCTGCATGTGTACGTGCAAGTGTTAATATTTGTGTGTGTGTGTGTGTGTGTGTGTGTGTGTGTGTGTGTGTGTAGGTGTATGACAGGGCAGCATATGGCTAGCCCTGCATGTAGTGAAATATTAAAAAGCAGTGTCAGCAAGAAGGGCACTGCGTGTGTGTGTGTGTGTGTGTGTGTGTGTGTGTGTGTGTGTTTGAACGTGTGCGAGTTTGTGTGTGTCCCATGGGGAGTAGAAATCTGCCGGACATAGACAACTGGGCATGACAAGCTCCCTCTGTGACACACACACACACACACACACACACACACACACAAATATACTTTCTCTCCCCTGTCTCTGCCAACTTGTCCAGTTGGCCTTATCTGCTGCTGAGACTAAATGCCATCTCTCTCTCTGGCACACACACACACACACACACACACACACACACACACACACACAATGCCAAGGGTTTCATAAACACAATGTGCCTTGTATCAGAAAGTCTTCATCACAGTGAAACTCTTCAGTGTGCATTAAGAAAAGTAAATCCATCCATCATTTTGTTTTTTTTTACCGTTCTTCACCTCCCCCTCTCCCCTGTGAATCACACACTCCTGTCTTGAAGTGATATTTCAAAAATCTGTTCTTACAGGTTCATTTTTGGGGTTGAAGGAATATCACCATTTGGTGTCTATTTTTGGGAGATGTCACGCTCTGACCAAATTACACCCCTCGCTTCTGTTTGCCCATAAAGCTTGATTCATGTTGAGAGGCGAAGCAACACCTAAATGGTTTCGGTAGCTTTTTTTATTTTAAGTTGTCCGACTCATGTCCGTCTCCTGGAACAGATGTGCTTCCATTTTAGCTGTCTGTCATTTGACTTTCACATTGAGTGACTTATTAATGCCACAGATTAAGAAAATCTCTAACTCCTACAAGATCCAGTTTAATTATGGGCAAAGCAAGCGTCAGTGGGAACAACTATTACTGTACTCGATCCTTTATCAAGATCTCATTTTCAAGAAAGACCTGTATACAAGGAAACACAATAGAGTACAAAAGCACACACAAATAAACAGAAATTCAAACACACAGTGTACATACATAGTTGACACTTTTCCATATTAAGATTAAGATTGCAAGTGGCTTTAAAAATGTATAATGTTTTAAAATATTCAAAAAGAATAGGGAGATTAAGGAGCATCATATTTAGAAGCAGTTTTTGACCTGACATTATAATTACAGTACTACTGCAGTATTTACTTTGTTTGAGAGCACTGTAAAGTTAAAACTCACAGCGCTGGTATATTATCACCTTATAAAGTTGTTATGACCAACAGACGTTAGCATGAACAAACATTAGCCTTCATTTGGAGTCGTGTTTCTGGCCACCTGATGAGTGTTTGTCCAATATTCACTCTTCACTTTTAGGCTTGGTCTCCACCTCCTTCTGACAGAAATATCTGGCTTTTCTTTAGCTGCTAAATGTTCGGCTAATCGCTAACGCTAACTGACATTTGGCGCTGAGCAGGTAGTGTGTACAGAGGGTTTAAAACCAAAACAATGAGCTAAAAGAGGCTACAAAGCTCCACAGAGCAACCATAAACCAAAAACTCTATAACTTTTTTTATAAAATGTAAAACAAGAGGTGTCCCTGAGCGTCCCCGCTAATGTCCCTCTTCACTTGCAATACACTTAAGATTATGAACAAAACTGCTTTTTCTGTGGGTGTAAAGCTCATAACAGTGTCCAAAATGGAAAGACGTCATTCTCTGGGGGACATCAGTAAATGTCATGCCAATCTGGTCATTAGATTTAATATTTCTTGTGTACAAGTGGAAAGTTTGGCCTGGTGGCCGGAGGGGTTGGGGAGGGGGGTCACCAAAATCATTAGGAATCATCCTCCTGAGACTGTGATTATTCGGAGCAAATTTAATGGCAATCTGTTTTTTGAGGACCAAAGCTTGACAGACGGACCAAACAACTGACAGTGACATCTGTAGGCCCGTCTGCTAGCAGGGCAGCAGAAGCATGTTGGACTGGCAAAAGAAGGAACACAGGAAGATGTGGGGGATGAAGAAATGAAGGAGTAAGGAATGGAAGCACTGCCATTTTTCTTTCTGTACTTCATTGTATTGTACCTTGAAGGGGGAAAGTGTTGTGTTGAATAGTGAGTTATTTGACCGTCCTGAATTCTCCCTGGTTTGATCCCCACTCATCTGTAGTGGCAGGCAGAATCTGACAAGGACCAGTTAGCTCTGCACACTCAGAGTGTGGTGAAAATGTCAGAGTGTTGTATCGATTATGTTAATAGACTTCCTGTTTTGCAGGTCTGAAAGCCCTGACAAAAACTGTAGGTTAAACCTCAACCCACACATGAGTGACAGTGAAATTAATCAATCACATGCATTAACAACGTGATAATCGATACGTATCGGCATGTGGACCTCATTATTTCTGTCTCGCTGTGTGTTCAGTAAGCTTTATATGTTGTGATCAGTTTGGTGTTTTTGGCTCTTTACTCTTTCTACTCAACAGCAACACAGCGGCCATCAGGTTAAAAGGCACACTGTCTTTGCAGAGTATATACATATTTTCAAATATAGAGGATCAACGGTTGAAGATTTGTTGAAATTACCTGTTTTCTGAAAGAATTTAATAGAACGGAAATACAACATTTTTGGCTTGAGACACTTAGCTTAACCATATCTATTTGCAACCCCTTTTCACGGGTTGAAGAACTTCAGCTTCAAAGCAATTAAAAAAGCAAAGATCTGAAAATTTGTGGCAGAATTTTTTTGTTTCTTATTTTCTGCCTGATAAACCAACCTGTTCTCATTAACAGGGCGTCAAATACCGACGTGTTGTCACAACCCTCACTTTCAGCGTAAACCCACCCATTGTCAGGTGACGTAGTATAAAGAGCGAAGTAAGTCAGTCACTTACGTCGCGTGACTTACTTATTTTAAACCAAACCATGATCTTTTCCTGAACGTAACCAAGTAGTTTTGTTGCCTAAACCCTAAAGGGTACCTTGTGCATCTGTATGAGATGCCGAGGGGCGTGACAAAGCAGCGCCGGTATTTGACGTCCTGGGAATGAGAACGGGCTGGATAAACAGACAAAAATCCCACTTTTAGTCTGAAATGATGTTCATGTTAGCCGACTTGTGTTTGGAAGCGGGGTTACACTATTTTGTTTTGCCCTAACCCATCAGTAGCGAGTGACGTATCATCCCTCCGACGTCATTTTCAGTCGACACAGAAGCTGCGGAGCTAACCGTTTGCCTCTTTCACATTGATTAAAGAAATATGCAGATTTAAGAGTTGTTATTTCTTGCAACAACCTGTGCAGCTGTGTTGAACTGATGCACGTTTGTGGCCATTTTTCATGAATGTTGCTATTTTTCTTGCTCTGCCGGAGGAAGATGACCTTCTTAATCCCACCTACAGAGCTGCAGTTGGTCTATTTATTTTTTTCTAAATGGGTGCTGTCAGTCAAACCCCCAACAGGAGGGCTGAGCTGTGAGGCGATTTTTGCACGGTGGCCACAATTGGAATTGCAGGTCACGTGATGCACCTGGAACCAGGCTAGGTCCCAACTCCCAGGTTGGGAGCCAGTGTCTGCTAACATCAAATATTTGTGGCCAAATAAGCAAGTTAAAGTAATAAAAATCATCCTTCGTTATAACTTAATAAGAATTTCGACAGTGAAAAACGCAGCTAATCTGCTTCTTCAGGACTGTTGGTCCCTGGCAGCATAAGAGAACAACCAAATAACGATCATTAGATTAAGATTCCTAAATTATTAAAATCTGATTCAAACCAGTGAGACGAGCACAAATACAGAAATCTCTCCTGAGAAGTAAACAGTGTGGCTCTAACTTATAATAGATAATAACATGTTCATGTAGGACTGCATCGCTTCGAGTAAACATCTGAGTGGGAAGATTTGTTTTCAGGGCCTTTAACTTCATTTATGAACAATAAAACATGTATCTGGAGTGTTAAACAGGAAGTAGCTGCTGCTGAATTCAGCGTTGTGATCTCTGCGAGCCTAGTTTACAGACAGCAGGAGCCTCTTTCTTCTCTAATGGTAGCAATAACTCACACACATACACACACACAGGGCTTAATGGCTTTTATAATGAATGGCCCAAGATAGTGGGCTAAATGGTGGTTGCCATGGTGATGGGGTCAATCGATCAGGAAGTATTGATCGGCCATCGATAAGTTCCAGACGGCAAGCTACTGGAATAGAGGATGAGCAGGTGTGTGTGTGTGTGTGTGTGTGTGTGTGTGTGTGTGAGAAACAGACATTCCTCCACAGTAGTTTGGATATTGCTGTAATAGATTCATGTGTCATGCCGTCGCCTGAATCTGGGTGACGTAAACGACTACACCGACTTTAATCTGACCCGTTGGTCACCTCACTCAGCACCGGATGGGAGGATGAAACCAGAACCATCTCTAAGTCTCAGGGCTGTGGTTTTCAAGAGGTGAAGTACTGAGATTTTATACCTGGCAAAATAATTAATGATGTGCTATAAAATGTTGTTATCGTTGCAAACTACAAATCCCCAGAGCCTTGGTGCTACTGGCGCCTGCAGTGCACCAACGCTGGTTCAAAGAAGGCGTGTTTGTTAATGGCATTAAAAGTTACGTCCACATTAGTTCTGCAAGAAATTAATCTCTTTATTTTGAATCGCCTTAATTCTTCCAGAGAGACTAGAACAATGTGTGACAAATGGCCAAATTCCTGAGTGTATTTGAAAGTCTCTTTTTTTTTTTTAAAGAAAGATTCAGTGTCACTGAGATTATCTCTCTTTTTCAAGAGAGACCTGGCCAAGAAGGCAGCATAAAACCATTGTTACAACAATTAATACAATAAAACCAACTTACATGGACTAGGACAACTGTCCCATGCTACAAAAGAGCACACATAACATCCACGAATAATGCATTTATAGATATTGAGTTACTGAGAATAAAGAAATAAATTAGAATAAATTAATAAATTAGATTCTTTAAAACTTGAATTCAACGAGAGTATTAACGTCTGCTTCAGTTTATTGGCAGTGATCAGCTGAACGGCCTCTGCTGAATCAGCCAAATGATGTTCATGAGCGCAGTTACTCATTAACGTGACGATATTATCAACATTAGCGCTTTCTGCAATAAACCAGTGAAGATGATTCTAATGGGGAAGGCTTGGTTTATGTTTAATTTTGGATTACGACATAAACATAAACATTTTTTTTTCAGCAGTCCATCACTGTGATGAACAGTTAAATCAGTCATATAGTGATATTACCCTGTAACATTAAAACATCCACTTACCTACACATTATAAATTATATATTTACAGTTTACAATGCACACCGTGCTTTAACATTCACATATCATCCATCAGTGTCAAATATAAATCCTGCATTCTGTATAAACTGTATATAGACATGTATACATGCATATAATGTACATAACCACCCGCTTCATGTATATAACGTAATCTAGTACTTTACCCATTCAATATTTATTCCATTGCAATAAATCTGATTCTGATTTTAAAGGTCGGAGACAAAACACTGTTGACGCCTTATAAAACTGACTTCACGCTTTCTGTAAACACTGCTGCAAATGTGTGTCACAGTAGGTAAATGCAAGTTAGCAGTATAATATTATGTAGTATAAAAAACCCCATCTTTTCAGACTACACCTGAGGGTTTCCCGCTGTGTAGACATTATAATGAAATAAAGAAACAACCTTCAAAGACAGAGAGCAGAGCAGATGTCTCACACTGAAAATGCCACGTATTTAATGAGTGGTTACTGTTAGAGATGAAACAGTAAGTCGATTGGAAGAAAATCAATCGACAACGATTTTTATACTGAATTAATCGTTTCAGTAATTTTTCAAGCAAACAAAAACAAAAACACAAGTCCCACCTTCTCAATTATGAGGATTTGCTGGTTTTCTTTCTTATGTGACAGTAAATCAATACATTTTTGGTTTCAGACTATTAAACGGAATAAACAAAATAAGCTATTAGAAGACATCAACTTGGGTTTTAGGAAATTGTAACAGACATTTTCTACCATTTTCTGACATTTTATATATCAGTTAATCGAGAAAATAATTGGCCGATTAATTGATAATGAAAATAATCATTGCAGCTCTGGTTTAGGCAGTCAAATACTAACTAAATTGACCTTGAGATGAGGTGTGTCAGGATCTTGTAGGAAACCGTGTACCTACAGTAGACACCCCATGGTGATTTTCATTCATTAGGAGGTTGAATTCACTTATATTAACTCTATTTGGATGGACAGCCAAATTGATATAATGTAAAATAACATTTGTGTCCAAACAGCAGGTACATAGGGAGAAAAAATGCTAGAATAATTCAAGGAAACGGTCTCAAACCATAAAAACATAATTAAAACTCAGACAAACTGCATGATGTCTGTCTAGTTGTATGTTTCATAAAGCTTTTACTTTATTTCCACATGTGGGTGAGTGGGTGAACGTACAGTAGACCTATTTCCAGCGTCATCTCAGTAGCAAATTAACTGAAAAAGTCAACCTCTGCATCTCTTAGACTGTTAAATGTCAATCTGTAATGTTCTCTGTGTTCCAGGAGTTATTCTGTCGCGCTGTAATTAACTTTTTGGTGTACTTACCCTGGAAAAAAGAAAACCATTAGATGAACCTTTGTGATTTCCATTGTTACTGAAACATTACAAACCATTAAAAAGCCTCATAACCCATTAGATCCATTGTATAATGGTTTGTCACAGGTTTTGGACTCGGATCTAATGGTTTCCATTACATCTTTTAGCAGTGGTTTGTAATGGTTTCCACTACAGGCTGCATCGGTTACTAATGGTTGTGGTGATTTCCAGTAGATTACAACAGACAAACCAGCAAACCATTATGCTGCAGTTTGTCAGAACCCATCACAATTATAGATAAACCATTAAAACTGAAAAAATTCTCTTCAGCAGGTTACTTTCTACCAACCTCACTCATCTCCCACTTCAATTAGACATTTCCTACAATTCCCAGGAAGCCCTACCAGCTGCTATACTGTTTTTTTTAAATCACTTTTGAATTTGAATTTTTTTGTCCAAAAACACCATAAATAGGCACAGAAGGATGTTGACGTACCAGGAATATGAGAACTGATCCATTGTACGACTATGTTATGGCCAAAATATACTATAAAACAAAATGTTTGGGTAGAAATGTCAACTTTGTTTTTGTTTATATTTTATCATATTTATATGAAAAATACTTTTTACCATTTTTAAACCAAATGACATACTTAGAAAGTATCTTTCTGTCTTGAAAAATGCTCATCACAGTTTCCCAGAGCCCAAAGTGGCGTCTTCAGATTGCTTCTTTTATCCAACCAACAGTCCAAAACCCAAAGACTCTTCATTTACTGTCATAGATGACAAAGAAAAGCAGCGAATCCTCACATTTAAGAAGCTGAAACCAGCAAATGTTTGACTTTTTTGCTTGAAAAATGATTGAAACGATTAATCAGTTATCCAAATAGTTGCCAATTAATTTCATTTCGATCAACTAACCCTTGCAGCTCTACTCTGTTCCAAGGCTGGATTTTTAGTTATTAGCGTTGTTACAAATCAATGGGATTTTGAATGAAGCTTTCTTACTTCTAAAACAGAACCTGAAAGTTTCTGTTTAACTTCGGCTCTCTATGCAGAGCGCAACGCGTCATACTCTGAAAACCACCAAAACAGTCTGCGCCACAATATGCAACCAAGAGCAGAAACGCTGACAAAATGCCTGTAGCAGCTAAAAACGTTATAAACGTTATAAACGTTATATCAGCATGTCAAAGGATCATTTTAGCACCCAGAGAGGAAAAGGTATATTGACAAACTCAATATTGTCTGTCTATCTCAGTGTCCCTTCTCAAGCTTCTCAAACATAAAAGCTGCATAGCTTTCTGATTTAGCCACATTTCACTACACAAGTTGCATACTGTTAAAATGCTTTAGCTTAACTTACAGCAGTATAGTTAGCCTAAAACTCACATTTGGATATTTGACTGAGCAGTGACTAAATGCGTTCTGCACCTGTAGACATATTGAGTGTCAGGATCCCACAGTTTTCCCGTACTTCCTGCTGATGCCTCACATCTGGATCCACTTTTGTCTTCTTAAAAACTTTTTGGGTTCAGCAGCTTATAAAAACTTAGTTCTAGGTTCTTTACCCTGATGGCACAGTAAATTTTAGGCATGTTTCTGTTGTTTGCTAGCAGACCGAAGTGACAAGGAGGCACCTTCACACAATACAAAGCCAATGGAGAGCGATGAATAGTTTTCCCCTCTGGTGTGGGCGGGACTTAATTGCACTTTGTCTCTATAGTACAATGCTACGTCACACTTGACCACACCCAGCTGTGATCGTGTGTGTGTTCAGAGGTTCAGCAGACTTATACCGTTCAACCCATAGAGGTCAGTGCTGCAAAGCTTTTCCTCCGTACAGGATGTGGTCTTTAATGTAAGGGGACTGTGTTTGGTCTTGCCCTTGACTCTCTCTTCCTTGTCATTGCAGGGCTGTCAAACTGATCAGTCGTGTAACTGGAATTAAGTTCAGTCATGGCTTAGTCCAGAGTCTCAGTCCCTGTTCCTGCCTCACACTACAAAGAGGCCTGAGCATTGATCCGTGATCGGGTTCTGCTCATCAGCTGTTTTGTTGGTGGCAGCCAGGGCAGGCAGCAGCAGAGCAGCAGCTCATTTAATTAATGCGGACTTGACTGGTCACGCTGCTGCTGCTGCTGCAGACTCACGGCTACCTGCTGCCCCTGCTGCCACCGGGAAAAAAAAACCTTCAGCCGTGTCACAACACCGCATCAAAGAGATTTTAGAATTTCTTATGTAATTAACTTGGACCTCTCTCAGCGAGGCCATCGTGCAGCTGGCAGGAGAGCTTTGTCTCGTTCCCTGTGGTCTAAAAATTACCTTCGTCCTGTCGTTTCTGACAGCTGCCTCACTTTTAGGCACTTGTACGATAATTGTCATCTGCCATGTTTTAATACTGACGCAGACGAGCTGATGTTCAGTACGCTTGACTTGTTGCCCATCAAACTGTCTGCTCTCATTTGCTACTGGCCTGTATAATCATTTGCTTAGTACAGCGTGAGAGAAAATGTAATAGAAAAATTGAAAAGAGAATAAAGGAGACATAAAGAGATTGAGGGGTAGAAGAAAGGGAGAAGAACGGCGACAAAATAATTGTCTATTCGGGTAAAGTCATTTTTTAAATCCTCATAAATCTGCTTAATAATTTCTAAGTGTTCATATTGTTTATTTGTCAACAGCTGCTTGGATAACTCACCCCTGAGTGCTCTTTCTTTCTATAGGTCACCATGTTTTTGTAATGGTCATAAATATTCATTAAAGTCTGCTGATGCAAACGTTCTGTAATTTCTTCTTGTGTATAACGTGTATATAGATGAATCTATATCTGTGTGTGTGTGTGTGTGTGAGACAGAGAGAGAGAGCCCACGCCATATTGCACGTTTGATTTCGCTATCTGCTGGCACCAGCTGTGAAACTATTGGGGATTTAAATATTTAACATCTTGAGATATCATTTTCACAAGCTTCACTCCACCATCTCTGTCTCCATTCGTGGCCGCTGTTGCTAAATCTCTGCTATACATTTGTATGTGTGCATTTTAACACGTGTGCTTGATCGGTCTGCAGGTTTGTTTTTGTTTGCACATCCCTACGTGCAGTGTGTGCATGTGTAGGTGTATTTACAGTTCATTTGCATGCACACCTGTGGCCAACACTATAGCACTATTTCACCATGTGAAATCCAAAAACCACATGTGCCTATATGTGAATTTATTACATGTCTGAAAATCACATTTTATCACACACATATTTTGTTAGTTAGCTTTATTTTTTTTGGTCGATTATACACACTAACAACACATTGACCAAACAGGTATGAAAGTGGTTAAATAATACTATATCATCTTATCAAATAAAACAAAATTAAACATAATATTCTCTGACCGAAAAAAAAAGGTGTAGGCTGAAGACTAAGCTTATTGTGCCTGCACTTTTATACTTATCAAAGCATTACCCGTGCTTCACTCAAATAGCAGTGAAACAAAACAAACAGAAAATAAAATAACTAAATATAATAAAGAATCATAACAGCACAAAACAGAGACAAATAAACAAAACAGACTGTCATTTCTCGGTGTTAGTCACATGGTTTGTATCTTTTAGATGTAATGTTTTTGAATATTTTCTTGAATTCACACACATCACTACATTCTTTTAGTTCATTATTACAACTATTCCATAATTTGACCCCTTTAACTGTCACACATCTATTTGCTATTATGTGATTGCTTATATACTTGTTTGTAAGGGAATGTATATAGACACTATACACGTACTTTCTGTCTTTGGGGCTATTTTTCATGGTTTGTGCTAGTCCCCTACAGCATACAAAGATATTTTAGACAATTCTTCACTTTTGTCTTTGTGGCAGCAGATTATGGAAGGTCCTTTCCTAGTTTCAATGTGACAGTGTCCCCGTGCACAAAGCCAGGTCCATAAAGAAATAAGAAATAGTATTCCCAGTTTGATGTGGAAGAACTTGACTGGCCTGCACAGAGCCCCATCCAACATGTGTGGGATGAACTGGAGCCAGGCCTTAGCGACATTCAACTGTGTGTCTTTGCGAAATAGTTGGTGAGGCTGGGTGACACAGGGCTACTACTAATGGCTAAACAAGCACTAGTCAGACACAGTAGCTCCTTCTAATTTCTGCGTACTGAAATGTTTACTCCCCCTTGGCATTTTGTTCTCAGGATTGTACTTAATTTCTCCAAGCTAGTGAGGTCAGCTCCATCACTAATGGGACAGGAAGCTCACACACTTTTTCAAGAGATGTATTTGTACCATTGACTCCTGTCTGCAAACCATTCCTCTGTTGTGGAGCCGTTTCATAAGAATCACTGGTGACACACAGCTACCTTTACCTTTACCTTCCTAGAAGAATGGAGGCTGTTATAGCATACTTAAGGCTTTCTTAATAAGTCAATAAAAACATGACATTTGGCTTTCAATGTTGGTGAAGATGTCATGGATGACAGTAAAACCAGGTAAATTATGTTTCTTCCAGAGAAGGAGGGAATAAACTGGTAGTAAATCTCATACAACCAGTAAAAAAACAGTAAAACCAGCTGTGAAAGTAAGAAGTAAAGGCAGGCAGAGAGGTGAATATTACCCAGAATATATCCATCTGCACACGCACACATCTATAAGCATACACATATTTATTGTCTTTTCAGATCCTTTCAGTTATTGCAGCAGGGATGTCTCTCTCTGTCTTAATTTCTCTCTCACAGAATATTTCTTTTTCCCTTTTCTATCTCTCTCTTCTCAACCATGAGATTACCTGAAGGGACCGTGAGCTATCAGTGTAACACACACACACACACACACACACACACACACGCACACGCACGCCTGAGTGCGCACACACTGAGTGAGAATACACATGCATCCACTTGAACAAGCACATGGGTGAGGATGGAGCCACACACACACACACACACTTTGACAGTCATGCACACGCGCACACTTGCAGAGGCAGGCAGTTGTAGCAGTCAGCAGGGACAGTTAGTTGAATAGCACTCATTTAGATGGAATAGCCATTTCACACTGCCTGTGTGTGTGTGTGTGTACGTGCATGTTTGCACCATGCAGAGTTTTGGGAATAAGACACTATTACCTGCGAGAGTCTATGAGAAACTCTGTAAATATTGACAGAGAGAGAGCGAGAGAGAGCGAGATGATGCGGCGATATGAACCCTGCGGGGGTTGGGGATTGATAATTTAATGGTTTCACTGGGAGAGAAGATTGGATCGAGAGGAGATTGGCGGAGGAGGAGAGGAAGAGGTGGGATTTGAACCCTCACTGTTGCCATGGCAGCATTCGGCTGTAAGACGAGGCGAACGTCCGCAGCTCCGAAGAGTTTGTACAAAAAATACTGCAGAGAGTTGCGTCACATCGCGTCAGTGTCGCCGCAACTCGACAGCAAAGAGAATCTCATGGAAGGAGACACCTTTAGCTGGAAAAACAATTAACTTTTCTTACTTTTAAATTAGCCTTTTGTTTACGAGTCAGCTGCTAGGAGGGGTGCTACGGCAGGACTTCAGGGCATTCGCCGGCTGCCGTGTTTATGTGTCAGGTTGAAGAGAAGAATTAAACGCTCCCAGAAGAAAAGATTCATGAGCTTCGATCCCACGAGGGATTTTCATCAAGCAAACACAAACAGGGAGGTCACAGGTGTTAAATAGAAGCAGTAATTATTTTATGGAAATATGAATATAATAAATATATATCATCTAATTAGCCATTTGTGTGAATTGTGTTGTGATCTGTTGTATGATTCAAACTCTATAAAGTATCTCAGTGTATCTGAATTCAAATTGGGGAAAAGCTGGTGACCAAAATGTCCAAACTGACCAATTTGCTAAACCCCGCCCCCCTCGGTTACTGTTGCTACGCCTGGCAAGCACTGCACATACGCAGTTTTACAATAACTATGGCAGATGTAACACTCGAAATTCATCACAGTTATTGACACAATTGATCTTTGATTTCACACTTTGATTTCTGGGTGGGCGACCATCGATTTAACCGGCTGAAACGATCAATTCTGATATAAACTTTAAGATCCCTAAACTCTGATATAGCAGCACCTGGGAGAGGTGTCACAGTGGATGTTATGTTTCTTATTATAATAATATACTATTTATCTTGTTATAACGTGATAACTTATATTGTTAGAACGTGAAACTTTGAATGAGGAAACGGTGTGCAGAGAACAGAAACTGAGGAATATGGCTCATTTACACAATTTGATTAAGTTCTACTTCATGCATGTGTTGAGACATGGCGAGATTCTGCTGTTATTGAGCATGGAGGATGATATTGTTCACAACCGGAGTACATATCACGTGGAGTCCACCTCCACCCGAGACCAACTTATCTCATTATAATGTGAAACATTTCATGTTATAACAAGATAAACAGCATATTACTATAACATGAAAAGTTTCTTGTTATAACGTGAAAAACATCTTGTTATAACAATAAACTTTTTACATTATAACGTGATCCTGACGTGTTTTTCTTTTTTGCCGTGGCAGCAATAAGCCTCCGTAGCTCTGCGTTGCTTTTCCCCAAAACATTTGGAGTATGAGGAGGAAGCTGCTTCTGCCTCACTAACATAAAGGTTGCTAATATATGTCTCAGTACCATTTAGTGGAGTTTTACAGGCTCATTTGAGATTGACTAAAGCTTTAAAAACCATCTTACCCAGAGAGTTGTCTGTGTCGAACACTGTGGAGCACATGTAAGGCATGTTTTATTGTTTCATTAAAGAACCAATATCTTTCACTCGCCTGCACTTTTATAAGGCATAATTAGCTGGTGAACAATGAGGGAAACACATCTTTCTCCAGTTTAAAGTTCATCAGCTGTAGTTTTAACGATTCACTTCTCAGTGCTTCTTTCCCTCCTACCAGTCAACAGGCCGGTCTGGGTGTCGTTTCACATCAGCAGCTTCTCTACTAATGAGCTGCTGCTGCTGTGATTGTCAGCCATAGCAGAGGCTGAAGAGCTACGGTAAGTTAGAGCTGAGTGGTCGATTTCGGGCGAGTCGACACTGACACTGCAACAATATCTGAACTGTTTAGACAAGAGGGTTTGTTTTTCTGTTTAATGTCGGAGACTCTGAGGACACTAGCATGATGAATCAGCTTTTCACAGGGTTCGTACAAAGTCTTGAAAGTTAGGAAAATGCTTAATTTGAACAGATATGTTTTCAAGGTTAGGAAGATGCTTGAATTCGAATATACTCCCTGAAAATTGCTTGATGCTTGAATCTGGTGTTTCATCACCTACACAATCTTTTAATATTTGAAATGAAACGATCCCGTTATATTTGTTTGTTGTCTCCTGGAGTAACAATTTAGATGTGATGATAAAAGCTTTGAGAGTCTGGAAATGTTTGGTTTAGGTACCTTGAATGTGCTTGAATAGTGCTGGACGAACCCTGTTTTCAGTAAAGTGCTAAAATCACCAAAAACATCAGGATTTGCTACATTTTAGGATTTGGGCTGCAACTAATGTTTCTTTTCCGTATCCATTAATCTGTTGGTTATTTATTTATTTTTTAAAATAATTTAGTCCATGAATGCCCCCATGAACCCCATCACATGTTCCCAGAGCTCAAGATGATCTTATCAAATAGCTTGTTTTGTCCGACAAACAGTCCAAAACCTAAAAGAGATTCAATTTACAAATCAGAGAAAAGCAGCAAATCCTCTCATCTGAGAAGCTGGAGCCAGAAAATGTTTGATGTAAGGGCAAAATTTCCTATTACCAGATATGTATTCAAGTAATAATCTGTTTTCTTTAACCAGCACTCTATGTACTTTGATATTTTCTCTCTTAGGTCTCTTCTGACGTAAAGTACATTGGTATCCTGTTTTGGTTTGTTTTTTTCTGAAGAACAACTTGTTTGCTACGAGGGCTGATAGGAGAACAGTCTGCCCTGTGTCCTGATACTTGGATATGACACTTGTTAGCTCGAGACAGAGATGATGAAGGCCAGGGCTCCTTCTGATGTCCTTCCTTTGCTCTCTGTATGTTATGTGAGATTATAAATATGTGATTGTATCTGCACCTGAGGTCAGACTCCTCATACACACCTCTGTGTGTGAGCTCCGGCCTTTCAGCTGAAATAGATTGACTCTGTGTGCGCTCGCTCTCTCTCTTTTTGTTTACTCTTTATTCTATTTACTCTTTATTTGTTTGCCTTTTATTCTTTTGCTTAATTAAATATACAAAAAACAACTGTTTGTTGGATCATCATTTTATTTGTTCACTTCTCCACAAGGAAATACCAAATTTCCACCACATTTGACGATTTTGCTAATTATTGGTGGTTAATTTTCTCACAATCAAATAATTTATCGACTGAGCGTTTCAGTACATCCCTTCAAATAAGCCATTTATTTGATTAATGTCTTGCTGAAAGAATAATAATCAGCATTTGTTTGTCATACCTGCTCGCTTCTCTCCTATAAGTGGATTGTAACTCAAGTACTGTACTTATTTTGAGGTACTTTACTTCAATATTTCCGTTTCTTTGTTTAATTTAGAGGCAAATATTGTACAAATATTTGTTACTCTACCACTTTATTTGAGAGCTATTGATACTAGTTACGCTGCAGAACATTTTAAATACAAAACCAACGATGAGCTCACCAACTACAACATTAAAAAGCTGCTTACATGTACTGTAAATGCATCAATCAAAATAATTCAGTAAAATATTATATTTTATAATAATATAACTCATGGGGGATTTTCTGCATGAGTACTTTTACTTTTTGACTTTAAACCTGCAATAACAAGTTGTGAACACAACATTAACATATTATCACCTTTAAGTTGATAGGGTGACCTTGTCAGCAAACAGCTGCTTATGTTAAACATCCAGCAGTTACAGAGCAACATTATCATTCAGTTGGAGTCGTGTTTGTGTCACCTGATGAATGGAGGTCCATTATCCTCTTTCTTTTAGCTCTGTTTTGGTCTCTGCCAACTCCTGAAGGAAATATCTGGCTGTTTAGCTGCTAAATGCTCCACTATGTTCACCAGCTAGTCTCTAACTGTGTCTGTCTGCTGTTTGGTGCTGAGCAGGTAGTGTATGGTGGATTTTTAGAGATTTGTCACTGAAATCAGCTGCCTGCGACTCTATGAGAGTGCTGAGAGTGACCCAAAACAGTGAAGTTGCTGTCGGACAGATAAACAATGAGCTGAAACTCACTATAAAGCGCCGTAAAGCTGCAGCTTCAGGTGATAATTCTCTCTAGATTCAACCCTTACACATCGTCATTTGATACATCTTTATAAAAATATCAGTTATAGCTGCTTTAAGTACCTTTTTGAATAGCAGGACTTTAACTTGTCATAGAGTATTTTTACGCTGTTATACTGTTACAGGATGTGAATTCTTCTTCCACAGCTGTATCTTTTGTTTCTTTTGTGATGATAATGTGGAGGAACAGAGATGCATGTAGTCCGTGTGATCCAGACTGGGACCTACACGCTTATTTCTTTTTATCCCACAGGCCCACTTAGCATTCTGGTTTTAGTTGCACGGCTCTATCTTGATCCGCAGTAGACATATCTTGGTGGACAGACACACACACAAAGACAGGAATGAAAGGCGTCTCGGTGGAAGTGTGATGGAATCAACATTGTTGATTTGTCATTTGGTTGGTACACTGCGAGCGGCTGCCAAACAGCCACTGATACGGTTGCCATGGAAAGAGCACTTTGGTGCAATGCGAGGCAGAAATCTGATGTGCTGCCATTCTGGGTCTGGTTTATTTTTGTGATTCACTCGTCAAAGGCAAGCACATACAAAGAATGGATAACTCCTTCTATCTGTCAGCTTATTCGTCACTCCCCAGCATTACAACCTTATCATTTTCTGTCCTTTTACAGTATATTTGACAGTAGGCGATGGTAAAATATGTGCTGTAGCTCCTGATAAGCAAATATCTCACTTGCTGTAAATCCATAACACTGTGTCATTCTGTATTTACCTTTGAAATGTTAGGTTTGTATTTTAGCGCACATTGACGTTAATATCACTATAGAAACCAGACATGAATCAAAAAAACACCTTGCCTCTTCTACTTCTCCAGAATACCTCGACAAACTTCCAGAGTAGGAGTTTGAATTTGTTGCTTTCAGCTTTATTTTGCAGCAGGACATGAGAGCTTTCTGCTCTTTGTTTTTCTTGTCAAGAAAAGTGAAACTTGCTCAAAACACAACTTGTGGCTGCATGGTACTTTTGTACTGTGTTGAAGGCAGCCGTCACTGGAGGAGTTGACACCCCTGGCTGTTCTTTGAAGGATTTCTCCCTGAATGATTGTTGAGTATTTGTTTAAAGTTTTTTGGTGGCTTTATGTTTGGACAGGACAGAGAACTCAGATTGCTTTTTATTTAGTCTGGACTGAAAAAACACACATGGAAACAAAATCAGATTTTAACCAGATTGAAGCAGAGATTTAAAGAGGCACTCGCAACACGACACATGGTGCTAATTAATGACACATCCAGATTGCAGTTAGTTGGCCATGATTGCAGCTATTTTGTACAGCTGTTGTTATACCTACATGCTTATCTTTGCTCAGCTTTGTTGTCTTTGTTTAGCTGTTTACATTACAACCATATTCTTTGTCAGCTGATTATTTTCTCGATTAATCATTCGGTCCATATGAGAAGTGGACCATTACTATTTCCTAGTAAAGCTTTACTTTGCGAGGCAGCTGGACTCGTGAGAATCCATCTTGCCAGGCTTCAAGTTATGTGCTTGTGGCCAAAAACGCAGTGGTTCAGACCAATCAGCATCCTATGAGGAACTACTGGCAGCTACAAGTGTGGTTTTAGGTGTGATGACTGACTGTTCGTTCAAAAACAACAATGGCGTCTCCTATGTTGTGTTAGCATAGATGCTGCTATAGCATCAGTTACATCAGAACTGTATTTCTTCATTGAAAGAAGAGCAAAGAACGGCACTGAAGGCTTTTCTCCACGGAAAAGATGTTCTCGCTCTTGAATATCTGGCTTCGGATCTCCCACTACGTCATATGGTTTGTTGATCTGACTGGTTGAAGTTGTTGTAATTGAAAAATTAGTTATAGTTGCTGATTCATTTTCTGTTGATCAACTAATGAATTAGTCGGTCAACAGAGTAGGTATTGTTGAAAGTGCATGGTGCATTCACGTGCTTCTCGTATGGTCCCATTTCCCGAGTTAGGAAGCCGCTCTTCCAACTTCGGCGAGTTCATGAGCTTTTAAGTCATAATGTGGAAACAACATGGACGCTGTTCCGACTTCGCGTGAATTTTACCAGTCGGGAACTAATTTTTCCGATTGTTCCAACACCACATGAATGCAACATTAAAGCTTGTTGTTTTGTTCCATATTTCAAAGGCCTGTCACACCCACACGTGTGTTTTCACTAATTAGACCTCTGCTCAGGTTGAAGGAGGATCTATGTTGCAGTTACATGAAGGCACCAGACTCTGTACCAATAAGAATGATAAAGTGCTTATTTGTTCCACCGAGGACAGTGAGAATGATGTCGATCAAACATGGTCTGTACAGTCCTCAGACGAGCTCTAGTCAGGCATAACAAGTAAAATCACCTGTGTGGGTGGACCATGGGTTTGCAGGGCCTGTAATAAAATGCATCATCGGATAACATATCTATATCATTACCATAGCAAGCCTGCATTTGGCTGAATATATTTTGGTTGTGAGGGGCTGAAACTAACGCATGTTGTCCTGGCAGTAATCTCCTTGTTTTTTTGTTTTTTAATAAAAGGTAATTTCTCTGTTATCGAACTCCATTGTTGCTGTGCAGGAAATACCTTGACATAATGTGACATTATCTACCTATGGGCCTATTTCCTATAGTGCCATCATCAGGTCGAAATTTTAATTTGACCAAAACTCTGGTTTATGACCAAATACCTGCAACACTAATGACATTCCCATCAGCCTCAGCTGTAATTTGCTTTTAGTGCTAATTAGTAAATGTTAGCATGCTAACACACTAAACTAAAATGGTAAACATGGTAAACATTATACCTGCTGCATGTTAGCATTGTCATTGTGAGCACGTTAGCATGCTGCTGTTAAACATATATACTGTAGTTAATCATCAACTCCTCTTGTGTTGCTGCATTTTGGAAAGAGCATATATATAATCTTACTTTACTTGAGCCAAATCAAAAACATCTTTGACTCTTTCTAAACTGATAAAGTAGTAATTTTTGTCTCCTTTGTTTGAGTATATGTGACAGAAATAATATCGTACTGCTGAATTTCACCTTCGGTTAACAACTGTAAAATCTTTACACGTCATTTTCCAGAGTCAATGTCAATGTTAATAGTCATTTGAAGTGGGGAGACTGACTGACACTGATTAGAGTATTTTTTTATAGAGATTTCAGGACGTAGACAGGTCCCAACCGGTTGACTCTATGTCAGCACTGGCCTCACAGGCTCAGGGCTGAGCCATTTTCAACCCATGAAATGCTGTTTTTTTAATATATTTGGTAAGAAATGTCAACATTAACACCAGCATTGATGTGTTTCATCACTGTAAAGTCATATCATTTAGTTTACAGCTCAAAAACTAATGATGATGAAGTAATTAAGTGTGCAGTACCTCTTTAATAAAAGCAATGGACGTCTGATAAACTTTTTTTGTACTGTACTGCTGCTTAGTATCAGTACTGTTTGTATCATTTATTTAGCCATGGAGCTGTAGGGTGGGGTAGGTGGCTGGTGGAGTGTTTATAATATGAAAATCTTATCCAAACACATGAAGTCGAGTTCTGAACAATGCAGAGATTACAGCAGTCTCTGCTAAACTGCAGTAATTACAACAATGCCTGTAAATAGCTTTCTTAAACCCCCCCCCCAAAAAAACAAACAGTAAAGAAAAAAAATGATTATTGTTTCATCTCATCTCATTATAAGATGCCAAAAAAGGAATAAAATAATTTCATGGCTCATTAGCCATTGATTTCTGTCAGCACAGGCTCCAGATCTCATCGCTGTCTAAGTGCAGCATCAGTGTGAGAACGTGAGTGAGGAAGTAGTCCGGGTTAAAGCCAGCCAGCAGAGAGGCTTTGCTCAGAGGGGAGACTTATAACAGCACGGAAAATATATCCGTGCAACAATTAGCAACACTTAAACTTACTCCATATTGTCGTCATGACAACACCAGGACAATGTCGGTCAGGGTTCAAGTGGTTACAAGACACCAGAAGGCGATGATAGAGAGAAAATAGAGTAGGAGAGGAGACAGATGGAGCTGCAAGAGAGGAGTCATCTGATTTGTTTGGAGGAAATTTGTCGGCTAGAGTCTAAATTAATTGTAAAATTACAGGAATTTGTGTTGAGGACATTGCAGCAGTACTAAATAACATGTCACAGAGCGTAAGTGGAAACATAGAAGCTACAGGATATGATCAATGGTTAACTATAATTAGCATTATATATAAATAATTTAGAGAAATTATAAATTCGCTCAGCAATTATTTTGGCAGGGCGTTCAGCATACTGAAGCAGGGAATCTATATGAGTGTACAGGGATTTCATGCTGTAATACTGAACCGAGTGAGTGAGTCTCTGTCCAGTTTTGAATCCCGCTGATGAAAGCATAAAGTCGCATAAACTTCTCAAGTAAGTTATAAGAGTTACACAGCATTATACATAATTCCTGAGGCTGTAAAATTGAGCCAATGCCGGGGTAATGTAAGGTTGTGCACACAGTGTAAAGCAAAGTGAGACTGTGTGCAATTACTGCCTCAATAGCATGGAACAGCAGGGGAGCACTGCCACAGGGGGGTGGACACAATAACACGAATACCCCGTTCAGTCTAATGTATGATACAACAATACCGCAGCTGTGCAGCTAATACTACAAGCCTGTAATGTTCAGTTTTGGTAGAGACTGTGTCACAGAGGTGATGGTGACTCAGATCTACACTTACTCACGAGGCCGCGTGTGCTGCTGTAGCAGCGGGTTTGTTATATTCTAACAGACTATGTTAAAATATAAACGTCCAATGTACCAAGGACTAGTGTGGAGGCCTTTATAGATTTAAGGAGGAATAATAATAATAATAATAATAATAATAATAATAATAATCTTTATTTATGCAGAAACAAAGATACAAAGTGCTTTACATGGTTGAACCAGGATTGAAACATTTCAGGAGGCAACGAGGCAAATAAAATCAGAAAATAATAGAAAAATAAAATGGAATAAAATACTTAACCTATAATATAAGAAACAAACACTCATAATAATAAAACAGATAAGACATGGTAGAAATAAAACAGCGTGCTAGCATTAATTCATTAATAAATAATTAAGCTTTTTTAAAAATATACGTTTTGAGAAGTGTTTTTAAAAGATGTGACTGATTCTGCAAGTTCTGTTTGTTTCGTGTCTCCTGGTGCTACAGATGAAGGGAATAACTGGCCTTTGCATTAAAGAAAGTGTCCAACCCGTTGCCTTCAAGGCCTTTAAGTTAAAAAGGGATGGACTGTAGCCACAGGTCAGAGTCTACCAGCATTGTATTCTATCATTCGCCATCTGATGACCTTTTGACTTCAGAGTTTATAATCGATGCATGCATGTCGATTTAAAAATATAAAATTAAAATAAATCTTGAATTGTTTACATCACAATGCTGTACAGCTTTCATTTAAATAAGTCATTTTGTACATCTTTTTTCACATTTTATTTTATTTGTCTGTTTTATATTTTGTGACTTGCAGTACTTGCTTTATCTTTCTTTATATTTTCTACTTGTTTTTACGCACCAATATACGAAGGCAAATTCCTTGTATGTGAAAGCCTACTTGGTAATAAACCTGATTCTGATTCTGATCACTGTTTGCTAGCTAGTCTTCTTCTTCTGCCAGCTGTCATTTAATAGCACGACACCTTCAGCAGGAATGTGTGTGCGTTGCCCGTGTGTGTTCAAACAAAACAGGGACCTCCTCATCAAAACGTTGCTCCATAGAGCTACCAGTTGTCAAAAAACGCAACATGGTTCCTTTTGAAAAGTAACTTGACACCAGCTGAAAATCTTATCTTTGCTGACCTGCAGTGGCTGAACTTCTCACCCTCCTGCATGCTGTAGAAATGCACTCAGGATGAGTCCAGTGCACCCTAACATCACTGCTGGGTGTGGTCAGAGGTGCAGCTCTGTATTGGAAGGAAAGAACAAAACCCTGCCGGCTCCAAATGTTGCACCTTTAAATATTTCTTGACTCCAGGTTTACCTGTTTTTGGTAAATCTTCTTCTCCTCGCAGCAATAAAACTCCACAACTAGTCGAGTGGAGCGGCCCCCTCACCCGAGTCATTACTGCAGCCATTTTATTCATTTTATTCATTGAGTCATCATACTGTGTGTTCACGCCTGAGTGCGACTCCTGTGCCCTGTGGGCCACTCTAAGGTGAATTGTGGGAGCCTCTGCTTATGGCTGATGTGATTCTTTCCAGGGTGGTCGGGGTGAGGGAGGAGGGAAAATGAAGCGGCTTTTGATAAGAAGTGAACATGCAGCCGGAGGCAGGAAGCAATTCTGAGACCACACAGCCAGCAGAAGAAGAAACTACTGATAACACAAACCAGTCCTTTAACACAAATAAATACAAATCTCTACTATTGCACAACACACAACAAACAAACACAACAAGTCCTCCAACCTAAAAGACAGAGTAGGTCGTAGGACATGTATAGGCATACCGGACCTTTGTCGTCATGGTAACAATAATAAACATGGTTAACGTTGTGTAGCGGTCTGAGTTTGGTTAGGTTCAGGCACCAAAACGACTTGGTTAGGTTTAGGAAAAGATCATGGTTTGGGTTAAAATAAGTACGTTGGTTACATAAAGTTGCGTACGGAAGTTAAAATAAGTCAGCGCTGACTTTTGGTTTCACACGGGACACGAACAGTGGTCTCCTGGGTGAAAGGCCTGTGTTGTTACGCAGAGTTTGTTGTGTGCTCTTTATAGGTCTGACAATAAACGTAAATATGGGTCGTATTAAGCTGCTTGCACAGATGACCTATACAGTTGTATTTTGGGGAGCACAGTCTCAAAAAACAATCAAAGGTTAGAAGTTGTACTGATTGTGAACAGACAAAACCTCCTTATTAATGCCAAAAGCTTTAAGTAAGAAGTCTTGATGGCACACAATGTTTTATATGCAAAAACAACATTTAATTGTATTATTTTGCACTTAACCCACCTACAAATCCGCCCATGCAGAGGACCAACATCCCACTGAAAATCTGACTAAAGAGAAAAGATTCAATTCATTTCCTTGATTATTTACCAGCGAGCGTGTGAGGCTGTCAGCCAGTTGTATGGGAGGTAAGACTGAGTCCAGATCCTGTGGAGGTGTGCTGGGCTCTGGAGTGGAAGCCGTGCGGTTTGAGGAGGGTGACAGAAAAGAACAGCACATTCCCACAGCGCTCCTCGCTATAGTTCCTACACTCAAAGCAACACAATGTTTCTTTCACTCTTCAATTGGCTCCCATTACCAACCTCCTGACAATGAAAACACTGGCTGTCTGCTACAATAAATCACTCCCTGTTTGTGTTATGGGATGCCGGCGCTTGCAAGAGCTAAATTCAGCAACGTACTGTAGATGCACTCAAAGAGAAGTTTGACTTCAATGAAAACATAACTTCTCAAGTGTGCAAAAAGAGGCGAGTGCAGTAACTACAGAGGGTTATTTAAGGATGGGTTGATGTTTATGTTTGTGACTCAGGTTAGAGCTGCACAGTTAACCAGAGGTACATTATGTTTCTATGATTTAATGTGAAGCAATTTGGGGATTTTGAAGCTTTTGCCATGTTTTTAATTGACCTTAAAGTAACTTTGTAGTATATCAAGCACATTAATGGGGCTTTCTGTTTCTTGCCTTCGCTGGTTTTGAAAACCAAAAGCAAAGTCTGAAATCATGGCGGAGTAATAGACTCAGAGCTAAACTTTAATAGCAACGTCCTGAGATTTGTGGCTTTATGACCTGACTCAGAAAATCAATGTCCTAGCTTTTTTTTTGCAGCAGCAGGTTGGACTGTTGGACTACCTTTCTCTGTTCTGCCTCCCAAAAAACTCTCAGGCAGCTCATTTCCTAACAAAGAAAACTAGACATGTCTCATCAACTCTCAGGTCTCTGCACCAGCTTTAGGTGTGACATAGAGTTTAAAACACTGCTGCTCGCCTATAAATGTGTCAGTAGTTTAAAGTACATCTGTGACTGTGAGTCCTTTACCAGCAGTGAAAGAAGTATTCAAATCATTTGTGTAAGTTAAAGTAGTGACACCACACTATAAAAATGATGCTGTATTACTGTTACTGAGTATAATTCTGTTGTGTTCCTGCCTTCCTCTCTCTTCCTTATAGCAACTAGAGGGGTACAGAAAAGTATGGATTTCTCTGGGTTTGGACATTGTTGGGATAATGTAAGTGCACAACTCAACAAACTATAAACCGTACTGTAGGTCTCGCCGTTTTTAGACATGGTAATGCGGACATGTTTCATATTATACCTTTTTTTTAAAGCTGCATGAATCCATTTTTGGCCAAAATGTCCAAACAATCTTAAAGACAAACAGCCCTGACATATTAACGCTTTGTTATGTTGGTTTGGCGAACATGTTGGCAACATTATCATCCCATCTCCACCAGCTCCTGATGAAAATATCTGCCTCTTTAGCTGCTGGATGTTCCACTTCCCTCACCTGCGAGTATCTGTGTCTGTTTGCTGTCTGGTGCTGGCCGGTTAGTGTACAGTGGGTTTATTTGAGCTTGTTTCAGCTGCCTGCTGCTGCTGGAAACGAGGCTGATGAGAGCGCTGAGGCAGAACCGTACGGGAGGTGTGCCTGGAGCTGCAAACAATGAGCTAGAAGAGTTAGCTAAAACAGTTCAATAGAGCTGCAGATTCTCGCTACGAGGCAGGGCTGGGCGATAAAATGATAATTATCTCAATATGATTTTCCTCGATAGATATATAACAAATGTTTGATACAAGTTTGATATACTTAAATCACTCATACAAAGGGGGAAAGGGGGTCGCCAATTCACCTTAAATGCTAGTTGCCCCTCGCCATTAAACAGAAGAAGACGACGAACAGCCAATCATGTCGCAGGAATAGAGGCATGCTTACAGACACAGTGGCTGACAGGCTTGTAGTCGCAGTGCCCACGAGCAGCTCGAAGCAGGACGAAGCCGTCTTCGACAAGAAAGGTCACTCAGTCTGGAGATATTTTGTCATGTTCTGACAATAGCAAATAGTTTAAAACCACAATTAACCGTCTGGTTTCTTCAACTTTCACTCAGGAGCAAAAATCAGCCTTTAAACTTGAAAGAAATAATGGTTTGACATTCATCGTGATAGTTATCGATTATTTTAACATTATACAGAACAGTGGATCAGTTGGGCATAGTCTGTGTTTGCATGGGCTTCCTCCGGGTGCTCCGGTTCACCCGCCATCAAAAACATGTATGTTAGGTTAATTCTCCTGACCTACTGGCTTAGACCTGGAGTTGGTCCCCACTGCTCCTAATACTTAGGATGCAGAGAATTAATTTCCCTCCGGGGATCAATAAAGGATAACTTAACTTATACAATTTATTAGTTTTAAGGTTGATATATATAAGAAATATTTTACATTTTAATATTAGAGCTTGATACTGTACCTCCCATCATTTGACCTCCTATTGGTCTATTTTCCGAAAATGGACACTATCCTTGCAGCTGAAGGTGTGTGTGTGTGTGTGTCTATCTAAAGTGGCCGGCAGCCTTTGTCCCTCAGCACTCAGACTTCCTGATTGCTGTTATTTGGTCAGCCATGGCACCCGCTCGCTGCAATTTACAAGACGCAAGAGGGTGTGTGTGTGTGTGTGTGTGTGTGTGTGTGTGAAGAAAAGAGAAAGGAGGAGAGGAAGAGTGAGGAGGAAAGAGAGGAGAAAAGTGTGGCAATTTGGAGTAAGCACAAGTGTGTGTCTCCAAATATGTGTGTGTGTGTGTGTTTGTGCAGTTCAAGTAGCAATTTGGAGTAAGCAAGTGTGTGTGTGTGTGTGTGTGTGTGTGCGTGTGTCGACAGCTCCAGCAGCTTTTCAAGTGGCTACTTTGATGTCTGACCCACTTTGGCTGTTGCTGAGTATAAAGCTATTTATTTAGTTTTGAGGGTGTGTGTGTGTGTGTGTGTGTGTGTGTAGAGCTATTTATCTGGCAGTGGACTGCGAGAGTTTTGCTGTGTGTGCTGTTGGACCCTTCAGCATCTGCTGGTGGAGACAGCAGAACATCTCACGCTCCGTCTCCTCCTCCTCCTCCTCCTCTTTCTGTTTCCTCCTTCCATTTTCACCATTTTCTTCTTCCTGCAGCTCCTTCTTCTCCTTGTCACACCGCTCTCCTCCTCCTCCTCCTCTTAATGTAATGTCTGTTCCTCTTCATGCCTCGTAGTACTCTGTACTTCCATCTTCCGTGTCCCATTAACGCTCTCTGATATAATGGTTAGTTGCGTCTCTCGGCTCTGATTGGCTGAATCGTATTAGAAGCTGCTGCAAAGCACCAGATTAATCTTTTTTTTCCTTCCTGCCAGACTTCACCATGAGGTTGGTTGTAACCAGAAATAAACACAGCAGTCCAGACTTGGGTTTAGAAGTGCTGTCATTGATAGAAAAGACAAGCTCTCTTAAAAATAATCTGAGGCTTACATGCACCAAATAGTTACCCAGTGAAAACATTACTAACATTCGGAGCTAAAACTGTCTTTTAATGAGCAGATTTAATTTTGTTTCTTACAACAGTAGAATCTCTGTAAAGGTCTTTTTCTGGTCTGCAATTTGACTGGTTTATCATTTAAAGTGTTTAAACTAAGCTATAACAATTATTTAAAAAAGAAAACACACATTAATTAAGTCTCATATTGAGCCTTCAATAGGTATTACTTTTTTAAGGATGACCAAAACCAAAGCCAACAATGTGTTAGTCCATTTCTAAAATACTTCCTGACTTCTCTAACCCCAGGTTCAGTGGTTCCTTCTGAGGATGTAAATCTTCAACTCACAAATATATAGTTTCATTAAAATAAAAAAAAGACTAAAAAAGCTGGACACTGCAGTTTTTAGCAGTTGTTACTCAAACAGGAGGAAATAGTGGATTTTTTGGGGACTATTTTCAGTGGCGGATTAATCCACATTTGGTGCTCTAGTGAGTATCTGGGGCAGCAGGACGGTGTGTGTGTGTGTGTGTGTGTGTGTGTGTGTGTGAGTGAGTCCAGATAAACTCCAGTGTGTGTGTTCATGGTGATGAAGCAACATGTCACCCAGTGCAACAGTGTGGCTCTCTGATGTGTTTTTAACAGTTTTTGGAGCTCTGTGACACAGAAGAAGAAGATATATGAGGTTTTGACTACACACACAATATTTGTTAGTAGGATCAATTCATTTTTGGTTTTGGTCTTTTCATGGGATTTATTGACAATAAGAAAAATATAAAATATCACAAAGCCTTATTCTTTGAAGAAAATAATTAAAAAGTCTGTCTGAGCAGATGTCACTTGTTTGTTCCCAGTGCAGTTTCCCTTGTTACTCACCCCACTAGTACATTTTTCTGGCATGAAAATAAGATTTTAAGACTGAAACATAATGCTTAATGACAAATAATATCAAATATGTTTCTTTTAACCAGGTCCTGTGCATTTGTTTCCTTCCTTTATCCGTGTGTAGTTTGAAATGCCACCAACCAGCCACTGTAATTAAAACAGTGTTCATGTAATGATGTCGAACAAGTAACAGAGACAACAATAACACCTTTAGCTTTGTTTTACAAAATAATCTCAGCATAAGGTCCATTTAGAAGCTGTTCATGGACTTGTAGATGTTAAAATGTCCATCCATTCTCTCCGTTCTCAGAGTGGTGCTCTGTTCTTCTCTCTGTATGTTCCACCATGATTGTTATCGCAGGTCATGCTGACTTCCCAGGGTTTAGGGTTCGTGCAGGGCTGCAACTTGCATCATTTTCATTTCAGTGTCAGAAAATACTAATCTACATGCTCATCACAATTTCCCAAAACCCAAGGTGACGTCTTCAGATTGCTTGTTTTGTCCGACCAACAATGCAAACCCAAAGATATTCAATTAACAATGATATAACAGAAAAAAAGCAGCAAATCCTCACACTGGAGAGTGTGAGAGAAACCAGTGACTGTTTGGCGGTTTCCTTGAAAAATGACTAACATGATTAATCATTTATCAAAATAGCTGCCAATTAATTATCTGTCGATCTAATCTAATCAGTTTATTGACTAATTATTTCAGCTCTAAAATCATGTGACCATTAAATTCCTTCTTCTCAAAAGATATTATATGAACTAGACACACTGTTTAGTGTGTTTGCAACAACAAAAGTTTAGCTGATGCTTATTGATTTAAGTCAAACATTGTCTGTTAAAGTTAGACAGCTAAATCCTTGGCTGAGGAGGAGGAGGAGGAGGAGGAGGAGGAAGAGCCCGGCTTGATGGAGTTTAACCTTTGATTTAAAGTGAGAACTTCCCTGACAGTGGGAACCTTCTTGGCATGCGTTGGGATTTAAGTCAGGTCACTGGAGTTGAAGGTAAATACACACTTTGATCCAGCAGCTCAGCCTCCACACTCTGACTTTGCACTTTGCAATTTCACTGTCAGACCTCTGACTGTAAGCGCTGCTGTCTGCTCCATGTGCACTTTTCATGTCGGGGGGACATATTTCTCTCATTTTTCATGCATTCAGTACTTCCACACCATGCGGCTCCTCACCTGTGTCTATCACTGCTGTTATATTAGTCGCACATAGCTAAGCTGACATTTTTTATATATAGCTAGCAGATTCCAACTTTATAATTTATAACACTGCAGTGCTTTTTATTACACTGATGTTAAAGCAATAAAAGAAGCAATAAGCCACATGACAGCGTGCTTTACTCTGATGTTAAATCAGCTAACAGGATTTTAAAAAGACAAAAACTTTTCTTCTGAAATCACTGTGGCCTCTCGTGGCTTATTCTTTAATTTTCTGCTCCTCCGGTCTCCTCGATCCCTTTTTTCTTCACCACCCCCCTCTTCATCTCCCTCCTGCTCTGCTCCTCGGCTCTGTGTTTTGATGTAACTGAGGAGGAGGTGGTGCGCAAGTCCCCCCCCCCCCCAACAGCCAAGAGTCCAGAGAGCGAAGCCTCTAATCAGTGATGTCAACAGCTGACACTTTGCAGCGCTGCACCACAGACGCTGGAAAGAAGACCGACTTTGTGGACTCGTGTAATGATTGTTTGAGCTCCTGACAACCGGATCACACTCATTTCAGCAAAGCAACAAAATACAGGAACCGTAAAAAAATATATCTTTATACCGACCCTGCTGTTAATACATCCACAGTCCCTCTTTTCACTGTTAGTGTGATGGTGCTTGAGGCGGTGAAAGCTCGAGAGGCTGAGCTGGAGATGTGAAGCCTGACACCATGCCGGCTTTTTTTAATTCCTTCAACAAAACAGGCTGTAACACAGAAATGCTCCATAAATGAAACTCTCTTTTTTTTTTTTCTTCTTATCCCTCTGTAATAAGTGAAACCTTCCATCAAGCAGTTTAGCTCCAATCACGGTGCGAGCGGTGATCTTCCTTTGGCGCATTAACATTTAAATTAACATTTATGCGGTCACAGGTGTGCGTTTATTGGGTGTTTAACAATGGCTTCAGCTCAGCCAATCAGAGCCGAGGACAAGGAGCATCCATTTTATAAGTCATCATTAACATCGCGGAGCGGCACAGATGTCACACTCGCTGGTGTTTCTGGGGAACACTATCCGCATCCACAAATCTATTCCTGACTATCCAAGATCTCGTCTCAATTATTATTTTATTTTAAGGAACTGCAAGTATTAAATCACGTCCCAATCTTTTTTTTTTTTTTTTTAGTTGTGGTTGTCTGAAGGGGAAAAGCTGATGAATGAACAGCAGTTAAATGAGAGGCCGAGCTCAGCACTGTCATCTGTAAAGCTTTAGCTCGGATGTCACAGTTCAATCACTATGGATTACGGCTTTAAGAGCGGCCGTCTGCCAAAATAGCCTCTGTGTGTTTGTGTGTTTGTGTGTCCTGTATAAATATTCTATATATACAGAGAAGGTTTTCTTTAAGTGTAGTGCTTTAATGTCCGTTAAACCTGCGGACCATTAAGTGATTTATAAGGCTGAAAGGAAATATTGCAAAATGAATATTATTTACAAAATACATATATACACAGATCAAATTTACCATGTTTGACAGGTTGTGATTGAGGTTTTATTACACATAGGGTCATCTGACACATAGTTGAAGTCCCTGCACTGCCTGAGAAGCTGAGTTGAAGGCAAAAAAAGTCTGTCTACACGTTGTGTGTTAGCTGGCCAGTGAGTCAAGTATAAAGTATAATTTTTATATGTGACATAGACGAACAGACAGAGAGGAAGAGTCTGAAACTGGAGGGTAAAGGAGACAAACGAGGAAGAGCAGTGAAAGCACAAAAGGAAAACTCTGATGGACACTTGACCTTGGATTGATGCTGAAGTCTACTACTCAACTACTCAAATTATTTACCAGCAGACGTGGACGATGAACTCAGAATTACTTACTGTCTAGGACAAAGTAGCAATGCAACGCTATAAAACACTCAGTTCCTGCACTTGAAACTACTTTTACTTTAGTAAAAGTACAGAAGTATTATCAGTGATATGTAAATGGAAAAGCTGCATGGACGTCAACGTGGAGCTATTTTTAACTACTTTATATACTGTGTACACATACAAAGTACAATATTTCCCTCTAAACTGCAGTGAAGTAGAAGTATAAAGTAGCAGAAAATGGAAATACTCAAGTAAAGTACAACTACCTCACAATTAGAGTTAAGTACTACAGCTCTGCATTAAAAAAACAACCTTGTGCAACCCTCAGTTACTGATGAGAAGAAGAAATCCAGTTTGAGTAACAGATCCATGAGTTTGAAGACTAATCAGACACTTTATAATGCTATAAGAAAGTATTTTACAACTCTTGAAAGTCATCACAGTAAAAATTGTTTTATCTTCTGTCTCAACGAGTTACCACACTCATGTTAAAAAAGACATTTATCAGGATGCACATATTTGACTGGCCAACGCAGTGTGTTGCTGGATGACATTGCGTCGTGTTGTGGCAAGAGTTGAGCCATTTTCAACTTTATTCCTGGACGACTCTGCATTTTTTGCAGTAGTCACTTTGAAATGAATGAGGAGGCTGCGTTGTTTCAAGCCGGGCTGATGTCGGTCTGAACACAGTCTTACTAACCATCCACATTAATAATGTGATGAATTCTTACACTGATAAGTGTCCGTAGTCTCTGAACAGAGTCATATTGTTTCTGAGAGGAAGATCAGGTAGAAAATCAGGTGCTGTGCCATTAACCATTACTATTAAATGATTTAATTTAATCTAAATGTGGGAGTCTTTTCTGTGTTCTTTTATCTTTTTATTTTCACTTCCTTTAAACTGTACTTGTATCTCTTGTATCGCCTGCCTGTATTTTTGCACTTTTATACTGTAAATCTTTTGACCTTGTTGTATTGTTATGACCCTGTAACGCAAACCAGATGTATGAAATGTGATATACAAACAAAGTTGCCTTGCCGTCATATGGACAGATGCAGTATTATATCAGTGTATTCTGTACTGTACTAGTACTGTAGGCTTGTCCGTCATTCAATCACAAATTTGTGCTGTAAAACCTAAAAATGACCAAGGAAACTACTTAAATGATGTATTTTTACAGCCTAGATCTTTTTTTGTAATCTTTCTTGTGTTACTTACTGTATTGTTATAAATCTGAGACTTCCCCAAATCTCAGCAACAAAACTGGTGAGGAAAATGTCATCACAACTATAAAACTACCAAACCAAGATCCAGGTAAAAGTGTGCACGTTTCACAGCTGCTTCATCTCTCAGTTTGCACGAACTAAGTTCTCAACGTGGCAGAAACAGTTGTGGCTGCTTTTTAGTAAAACTGACGGCGACAGAAAGCAGCACAGTGTGACAAGAAAATCACTGCCAGCACTTTAGAACCACAACAGCAACCGAGAGACTTTGACAGCAAGACGAAAGCAGAGACTGTGTTTCTTAAAACCGTATTATACAGTACTCGGAAGTCATTTAAGAGATTGACAATCAGCACATTAATGTCACATCAGGTGAAACCTTTCAGACTGATGTTCACTGAGCCGGCGTGCAGCTCTCAGCTCTGGCCAGTTCATCCACTCAGCTCCTGAACCGTAATCACTCTGCTGCTGCTTCCTCTGCTGCTGCTGGCCGGACAGATCGCCACCTGTGCTGACGGCCCTAAAATATAATACAACTGCACTTTTTCAAATGTAATTTCCAGAAAAAGATGTTGTCTTATATTTGAGCCAATAAGAAATCCAAATCTGTCTTTAATTTTATTCCTTAATTTATCCTCTGAAGACATCTGATCATGCGACGCTCTGCCCTTAAAAATCCTTTTCTCTAAAGGAAATACATCAGCTGACTGTCATGAAAAACACCCTGACACCCGCCCTGCTTGTTTCACACATTTCCTCAGTCAAATGGGATTGGTCGATCGTGGCCGAATCAAGATCCTGCTAGTGATTTCTCTTTTTTTGGACTGCAGCTCCATGTCAAATCAATCGCACCCCCAGAAACTCTGAATTTGAATCGGAGCCAGACTTTGTGTAATTGGGTTTTAGGCTTCTTATGGAGAAGAAAATAGGTGTACAGGGAAGCTCAAAAACACTCGGTTATTGAGCACAGGAGCTGCTCAAGGCTGCTTCCTCCTCCTCCCCCTCTTCTGTTGTATTTTCCTCACACAGTTGGTTGTGCATCCCAGGATGAGTCTGTAAAGTTGTTTAAGCTCACAGACGACGCCTCAGTTGTTGGGCTGATTACGGATGATGAATCACTTTACATAGCGAGCGATGGAAGTGCAGTGGAGAGGCATTCAATCCGAAATAACCTTTTGTTTCGCCTAAACAGGAGCAACAACAAAAAGAAACAGTGACTCCAGGCGAGAACTGAGACGCAATCAGTCATCATAAACGAGCAGAAAAGTGGAAAGGCTAAGAAAACTTTTTAGTTCCTCAGCACTAAAACATTGTCAGCTTTGAAATCGGAGAGCGGTGTTGACAGCGTGGTGAAAAAGGCCCATCAGAGATTCCACTGACTCAGACGACTACAACGTGTTTGATGCGTCTCTGGCAGCCATGACCCATTTCTGCACAGTAGCAGGAGTGATCAAAAATGTTAGAACAAATGTTATTGCTTTTTGTTGCTTCCCTGCGGTTTTGAGCTTTCTGAGTCTTGACTTCCTGCGAGAGGAAATGTTCGCCCATCCTGCACAGCCATTACCAACCCTCCGGTGTGTGTCGGTGCACCGCACGCAGGCAGAGTAATGCCTCAAGAATCGCACAGATCCGCCACTTCCCTCAAGTTAATGTAGTAATGCCACAGTGGAATCATACTACAATACAAGCAAAAGTCCTGCATTGACATTTTTACTTGGTAAAAGTGTGCAAATATTAGCAGTAAAATGTATTTTAGTGTCAAAATCAAAAGTGCTCATTGTGAAAATATGTCTGTCACAGTTTGAAATCCTCGAAATTGGAGAAAATGAAATAATGAAGCATGAAAATCTCCAAAGCTGGAGATAAACTGTTTAAGACCCAACAAAAAGAGGTTTACATGCTACATTACTGGCTGAGAAAACTCTCTAAAACTCTTCAGATAATCTAAAAGTCGTCATCTGGCTGAAGGCAGAATTCATTACAAAGTTGATCATTTTTAGCCATATTTCACGAGCTTAGCTGAGGCTGAATGCAAAGTAACGAGTTACTGCTCAGATAAATGTAATGGAGGAAGAAAAAGTAAAATACATCAAAATGAAGTCACCCAGCCTCTCTGTGTTTTTCACACATATAAGCATCTGTCTGAGGACGCTGAAAAGCTTTAAGTCCGAGACAAAACAATTATGAAGTTGTTCTTTTCCCTGGAGCCCTTCAGTGCTTCAGCCCAGCAAAGCAAAAGACAAAAAAAAAAGGAAAAAGAAATCTAAACTACTTTTCTGTCTTTCATCCCTAAATGTATCCTCTGAATCATCGTCTGCCCCCCCTGATAATGTTCAAACATCATTTATCATGTCTGATTCAGTGTCTGCACTTTCGTTTCTCAGCTGTTGTGTCTGATTACATTATGCAACGTGTCTAACAGACAGCGAGCAGCACAAGATGCTCCAGCTGATGATTTAACAACTAAATTCTGTTGATAGAGACTAAAAAGGGTCAATAATAAAGCAAAATGTTTATTTATTTTTCTGTTTAAAAGTGCTAACAGCGTTTACATGGACTGTATAAGCTATAAGTTATCCTGGTGGACTGTAATGAAGATTTACACTTGAAATTCGTCTTATTCTTGACCTCTTGATCTTTATAAGAATGCCGACATTTTACAAACAGATTAGCCTCCAAGGGACTGAACGTCTGTTTCTAACGTGCCATCGTAACAGTCACCATGACGTCATTAGTAAATGACCTGTGTCTCCTGTGTAGACTTGAGACTCGGACTGTAACCTAAAAGACTTGGGAAGAATTAAAGAATAAGACAGGCAGGCCTTGCATATTGAATATTTAATTTTTAGACCTATTAATTTAATGGCCATTAGCTGCGGTTACATGGACAATATTTCTTCAACCCGACTGAAATCGTTCTGATTAGAAATTCCAACTTCACGCTAAATAGTGATCCGATAAGATGTGTGTTTTACCTTAACCCTCCCCAAAGCACTTAATCAGAATATAACTGTTTTGACATGAGCACAGTGCCTCCACATGCTGTGAAGCGTTAATCTGCCGGAAATATAACAGAAGAAGAAGAAGAAGGTTTTTTTCCAAACACTTGTTTGGTTTGGAGCCTTTCGACCATCTAGGCGTTCAACAATCCTTAAATCTTTCACGTTTTATCAGCCACAGAGCAGTTTAGTTTCTGTCCCTCCAGGAAACTCGTTCACGTCACCTAATCTTCCCCCACGTGGAGCAAACATGCACAGAAAGAATCTATTTTATTGATTCCAACCAGAGAGAAACGATCGGATTTAGCATCACATGGTTATTAGGCGCTAATATTTCAGATTGAACGGATTATCAAAGGTTTACACGCCAATCTCAACACAGCTGAAATTTCCTTCCGATCGGGTCGGTTTCTTCTGATTGAGGTGGTTACATGAGGCATTTTTATTCTAATTTTACACAGCTAATGTCTCACATTTGTTTAAAACACTATTAGCACAGCTCTGAAACAAAAAGGTTCAAATGTGTTTTTTGATGGTCAACATTTGGAGACCTGAAAGCATCTTGACTTGCAGCTGGTTTATAAAAACACTTGAAACTTAACGTCAGACTCCATTTGACTTGAGGCCTAACTGAAACAGACAGCAGCTCCATACTGGCCCAAACTTTCATCTGGCATTCAGGTAGAAACCAGCTGTGCGTTTAAACAACACAAATGGCTGCGTTGGTTGGGGCGGTTTGTTTCAGGTATCGGTGAGATGATGAAATGCCATCCAGGAAGTCCAGTTTGAGTGACAGATCCATGAGTTTGAAGGATTATCAGACACCAAAACACTAATTTCATCTTTCACTGTGACAATCGCTATGTAAATAGTGGAAATGTGTGTTTGCACTTATTTGATTGGCCAACACGGTGCCTTGCTGGATGATGTCACATTGCGACAGGGCAAAAGTTGAGCCAGGTTCAACTTTTTTACTGAACGAAACCTGTGTTTTTTGGACCGGAGCCCACCCGAGCAAATGCAGCGGCCCCACTCAAATGAATGAGAAGGCTGTGTGTTTCCACACGGTGTTGTCTGACTAAATAAATGGCCTCAAAGTTAAAAAACAAACCAAAAACACAGCAAATCTAAAGCTCGCTGTTGTTGCAGATGTTGACTCTGTGCTTACACACACAGAAGAGAAGCAGCTTTTCAGAGTAAAACAAATGGGAGACTTGGTTAAATAATGTGTTTAAATACAATGTTTTACACAGATTTCACACTGAACTGTCATTTAAAAGCATCGTGCCTGCTCACACAACAAGAACAGAAGGACTGTGTACACAAGACAACAAAATAAAACCAAGGGAGCATAAATAATTACAAAGTGCTCTGTTACTGCATGTGTTTGCATAAAAATCTGGTTTTAATGCTGAAAAATAAGCATTTAATTTGATCTTTCTTGACAAATCTGTGTTTCTGTATCTCTCTGTTGTAACATTTTTTACTCCTGCCATCTCCTGGTTATATTACCAGATATTTCCCCTTCTGTCTACCTTCGAGCTCCTCCTGATACATAAATCATTTTAAAGTTATTTTTGCACGAAAATATCATACATTTTTCAACACATTTTGTTTCTCGTCAAGCCCAAAGAGAGTGACGGCAGCCACAGCGGCTCATTAATGGTTGTGTTTCTGAAGAGCTTTGTGTCTTTGCTGCAGATGAAGTACACAATAAGCCACTACTGAGGTTTTCTTAACATGTTCCTGAGTAGTTTCTGTGGTTGACGAGAGGGAAGCAAACCATAATGCACCGCCGCTGATGCGCCGCAGAGTCTATTAACTCATTCACCATAAAGTGCCTGCCTGAGTCGAGACATCCATCAACCTTTTATGGAAAGCATGCGGAGAAAAAAAAAAAAAAGGAATCACAAAGACCGTACGAAGAGAGAGACGAGTTCAGGGCCGAAAGATCACACACACACTTTTTGAAAACTAATTCCACGCAGTCAAGTTTTAATGTCAGAAGGTTTCTTGTTGGTTTTTAAAGGTCACCGAAGTAAATTACTGAGAACCGTTGATTCAGTAATAAAGCGACATGACTTGACACACACACACACACACACACACACACACACACACACACACACACACACAGACAGATGGAAATATTGTACACATGTAAGACACACACACACTCACACAGCCCCAGGTGTTGAACATGTTGAGTTTTGACGCTATTTTAGTCATTGAACATGATGGTCCCAGCTGTGTGGGGGCTTTCTGGAGGCGCACACACACACACACACACACACACACACACACACACAAGGTCTCAGTCCCAAAGCATCTGATCATCCGAGGTTTAATCCTTTTTTTCAGTTTGAAAAGTGGTTAAAGTATTTTCTGAAGGAGCTCCGTTTTTTTTTTACAGTTTCTTGCTTTATTATTTCACACACGGGGGAAATCACAGGAACGTGGCGGTAAAAGGTATCGATTCACAGATTTGTCTGCTGATAATGGACTTTTTTATGAAAGCAAGTCATTTTCAGGTCCCCTTTTAAAAGAAAAAACGACAAGACACACATATCAAGGCTACTGATTTTATTTCCATTTTCAGAGTAATTCGTTTTTCTCGATGGATTCACTATAGATCTATTATATTAGCAGGGATAATATCTGCAGATATGAGTCGGCTGAAATTAGATTACACAAAAGATTTAGCCAAATATTAGTTTATCAGGATCTCAAGACATTTCTGTGACAAACATGGGAAAAAACTGCTTTCTGGAGGAACGTAAACATGGCCTTTTAAACGCATTCATCGATTACCAGAACTGTAAAGAACATATGTACAACAGCTTAACAACAGGACAAATTAAGTGGGTGTGGAGTTCATTTACTAGCTAAAATAGCATCAGAGTACATGATACAAAAACTGTGCCTCATTCAACTGAGGTTTCTCTACAAAAATACATCTAATAACAGCTTCTTTTCTCCTCTAATTTACACCATTTTTATCACATTAATAAAACCTACATTCATAGAGAACATATGGTTTCAAACCCATCGTGGTACAGAGCTACAGGGAGAGAGCATGTTGCTGTATTAGTGCTGTCACACAGGCTAAATATGATCCCGGCTCTTTGTTGCACTCTGTGAGCCGTAAGTAGAAGAAGTTTCACGTCGCTACCTCTATTCATAAACACCTCCAGAAGCAGAAGCTGCAAGCATGTCACCCCAGGCTCCATAGTGTCACCATGGCGACATGCCCAACGTTGTGGAGATCATCTGGCGAGGAGTCAACAGTTACATACTGACGACCTCTGGGAAAGACAGCCGAAAACTGAAAACTGTAATGCTCAAACAGTGTGTGTCCGGGCCTCTGGGATCAATACGAGCAAAATATTTCACAGTGCTTGCCTGAAAATCGTAGTGAGATTAAGGATAGTGATCCGCCCACAAAATCTGCTTCTTGTAGCCTAATATTCATGCATATTTTTTGTTTGTTTTGTCTGTTTGTTTGTCACTGCTGTCTGCACCAGAATAATCTATCGTCGCTAAGATGGATAGGCGCCGCTGCCAGTTATGCCCCAAAGCCATCACAGCCAGATGTTCAACTTGAGAGAAAACGTCTCTGAGAAAAACAACGTGTTAGTAAGTGTGGGAGTTCCTCTGCGCTTCCCTCATCGTTACTCCTGACATTCACACCTCTGAAAGTCTGAGCTGTCAGGAGCTTTCTGGACTTTAAGAAGATGCAGTCACGTTTTGTTAATTGTGAGGTATTTCTGCTGCACTTAATGAAACAAAGTAGGGAGCGTTAAGACACAAAAGAGGAATATTTGAACAAAGCAGAAGGGCGGATCCACACTTATTCACATGCGGCTTTGTCCTAACCCGTAGCTTTAAAGGAAAAATCCACCCTGAGGGGCTGCTCAGATAGAAAAGTGCTGCTAGGAAGGCTTTGAACTTCCTGCATATGAATGAAAGGATGATTTCGTGAAGTGTCGAGATGCTTCTGGTGAAACACAGCGTGGAAAATCACCTGTCCAACTGCAACAAGCAACCAATGAATAACAACATGGGGGAGGGAACTTTAATAAAAAAAAAAAGGTTGTTTTGTGATTACCTGACAATCAAATCCTCCCGTTTCATCACAGCTTTCATCTCTACGTCTAGCCTCTCACGGGGACACGGCCCTATTGAAGCCGGGTGTGTCACATGACGTGCTGAACCACACTCTCTCTCTGCGAGTTTTTGGTCTTTGTTTCCTCGGATGAGTCAATAAATGTTAAGTTATCTGCCACGTTTGGGATATTCTTAGTGCAGCTGCGATGGAGTGAGATGGCAGAAAATCAACAGTCTAAAACGTCAAGAGGAAATGTCAGACGCTGGAGTCAGTCGCTCAAAATCAAAGAGCAGATGCTTATTTCTAAACTTAACATTTTGCTCTGACGTCAAAGCAGGCAAAGGGTCTATGTGGTATGATGTGAATATAAACACATATGTTGTTACTGAATGCTAACAAAATAATTGTATTTTTACCTTTGTTAGGTGCTGCTCTACTAAAGTAGTAGATGTATTTATTTTAATATTAATTTTGGACAATATCTTGTGGAATAAACCCTCTATTGGGAAAATAGACTTCCTGACCGGGGCTAGCGTAACAGAGGCTAGCTTAACAAGTAATGCAGGTCATCAGCTCTTAATAACCTCCAGCTGAGAGCAACAAGTTCACATCTGTGTTGAAAGTCATTCAGGGAAAAGTGGAAGCTCCCAGGGGAAAAAAATGTAAATTTCAACAAGAAAAAAAAAATCTTGCATTTATTATCACAGATTGAAGATATCTGAGAGTGTGCAATGATGGATTTGTCCTTTAAAGTCACAAACCATAGTTTAAAATTTCCAACATGCTTTAAACCGAGCAAATCATCGGTTTAAAATGCAAAGCAGGAGCGTCGGCTGATTTCTGCTGAGGGAAACGAGCCCAGCTGTGTATCCCCACCACGATTCCGTTGGCTGCACACCTGAGGCTCATTTTGAGCAGGATTGCGACTGATGAAGATAATTAGCCATCGTTTTTTTTTCCTGATGTGTGAATCAGTGTTTGGGAGTGTATGGACGGGGTGATGAAGTTGCCGGAGGTTTGACTTTAAGAAAGATTGGGTTTTGTTTTTCTACTTAAGTCTTCCTGAAATTGTTACCCTTGCAGGTGATGACACATGACATACTGCTTTCATCTCACAACTTTTTCCTTCGAAAAATGGGAAAATGTACCTTTCATGAGTCTATTTCTTTATTTCTTTGCTTTTTTTTTATTTTTTAGAACAACATCTGTAAGGGCAAGACTGCAGGATGGGGCGGGGGATACAGAGACGGGTGGTGACTCTGCAAGGGGTGAAACGCCGTTGCTAGGGGATAAGGACCGGGGGCGTCCAGGAGAGGGATTGGGGATGAGGCGTAAAAAGGGGGAGGAGGAGGTGGAGGAGGAGGTGGTGGAGGAGCAGGAGGTGGATTAAGAGTGATAGGAGAGAGATGTGGGGAGAAAGAGGGGAGGAGATGAGGGTATGAGTGGACAGGAAGGTGCGAGGGAGGCGGGAGGAGGGAGAGGTGGTGCTGGATGATGGTGTGATGGAAGGAGAATGAGGAAGAGGAGGAGAGGGAAGGCGTGAGGAGGAGAGGAGCGTGGAGGGGGATGCAATGCGGAGGGAGGGCGTGAGGAAAACGCGGCCTCTTCTCTGGGTAGAGATGTTCAAAATCTATCGCCTTCCTTCTCTCCCTGTCCTCCTTTTCTTTCTCCTTTCTCCTCACCCACTCCTTCTCCCACTCTGCTTGCTTCTCCTTTACCCTTTTCCTCTCCATCTGTTTCTCCTCCTCCTCCCCCTTTTTCTCCTTCTCAACCTCCCGTCTCTGCTCCGTATGTACGCTCACGAGTGCATTTCTGGCGCTACTCTTATCAACAACATGAGCACAGTGATTACAATCAGTGACATGATTACTGTTGAAATAATCACGCTGACCACTGTCAATATCATCACCGCCGTTTCCGCCGCTTTGATCAATACCCCTGCAGGTTTTGTAATCAATTACTGAATCAGAGAGGTTGCTTTTGTGTTGAATATGACTCTGCAGTTTGGTTTTATCCTCCTCACTGTGGCCACTTTTGTTATTTGTATGGTTACAATCGCATTTGTGATGACATGTGTCATTGGTTTTACAGTTACAGCAGTCATCACACTTGTCTGTAATGTCACAGGAGCGGCTCTGAGCTGTAGTTTCCCCACAATGATCTGTTGCTTTGTCAGTGTTGTTACTGGAATCTGAGTCAGTGCACATTTTGTCATTGTTTGTTTGCTTGTTTTTGCATTGACAGTGGTCAGCATGTGTATCATTAGTGCTACATGTAAAGAAGTCTTTCGGAAGTAAATCCACAGGTGTGTCCACGGTGTTACAGGTAGCTGAGTGAAGTTTGTCCACGTGATCAGGAGGATGATCCTTGTCTTTGTCGCTCTTGAAAGTCGCCTCACTACCGTTGCTGCTTGGATTGTGTTTGTCGTTTTTGTTGCAAGGATTGTCACGAGTAGCGCAGCAGATGCCAGAATCAATACGCTGGCTGTGGTCACCTGGTGTGTTACAGGTGTGACAGTCACTGAAAGGTTCCTTGGTCCAGCGCTTCCTCTTTTCCTCGCCTCCAGAGGGATCAGAGCTAAATTGGTCGGCATTGCAGTCGCCGCCTTTGCCGTCATCACAGTGGCAGCAGTTATTCAGTTTGTCAGTGGCGTTACAACTAAATGTTCCCTCACTGTTATTTGTTTTATGACACAGGCATCGTTTTGTCCTGCAAAGAAAGTAACAGTCAGTGATTTTCTCGGTCCTGTTGCCCTCACTGGTGTCACACCTCAGGCAGTTGTCCAAAAGTGTCCGAGTCTCGTTGCTGTTGAGTTCAAGGTCCTGCATACGAGGGGCCTCATCTACGCCGAGGTCAGCGGTCAACCCAACACAAGCTCTTTCCTGTCTCTGCGCCCAAGTCCTCAAAGCACAGACAACTCTCCTCCCTTGTCTCCTTCCCCTTTTCCGTTTCTTCCTCGGTGTTTCCCCAGCCTCCGGCAATTCCCTCTTCCTCAGCCCGGCTGTTACTGCTCTCTTCGACATCACTTCCTTTGAAATTGCATCGCCGGGGAGGGTCATGTCTGCGCAGGCTGATCTAATTCTCGGTTGTGTTTCTGTCTGTTGTGCAGAGCAGCGTGGGGCCGGGCCTAACACCGGATTGCTGTGTCCTGTAGGTATTGTTTGTCTTTGACTACACGCTGTTTCTCTAAAGGGAGCAGGCACAAGGCTAATCGCTGGATCGCATGCTGTTTCCCTGTGAGGTGCAGGAACAAGACAAATTTCTGGCTCGCGTGCTGCGCCTCGGCTGGGGAAAGAAACGCCGCTAATCACTAGGTTACACACGTTTTCTTTAGCATCCTGAACAGCTCTTATCTCTGTCTTCCTCAGATTCCTTTGCTCCTCATGTCTCTGCCCGTCCTCCTTCCCTGCTTGTGTATTTTTGTGTATCTCCCCCGTCTCTCTGTCATTCTGAGCAGGGTCGGGCGTAATTGCAGGACAGCATGGCATCTCTATAACAGACCCAGGGATGGGGCTAATCACTGAGTTACATGCTGCACCCCTGCAGAGGAGCTTTCTGAGCCCCTGGCCCCACCCGGAGGCTGATTGCTGGGATTGATGCTGGCTGGCCTCCCTTTTCACCTGCAGACACAGCTGGTTACACCGATTACACCGATTCACAGGAAGATTACTTAATAGCTCTCCTCTCTTCTCGTCATTTCTACCTGCCCTCTCTCGCTCAGTCTGATCTCCTCTTATCCTTCTCTCCTCTGCCCTCATCCTCTTTTCTCTCCCTCCTACCAGCCGATGCGCTGCAAGATTACTTAATAGCTCTTTTTCTCTCCTCTCCTCTTTTTCGGTGCCCTCTCTTTTCAACCTCTCTTCTCCTCTCCCTTCAAACATCAGAGTCTCAGAAAGGCTACTCATTATCCTTCGTCCCCTTTCCGAGTCTTTCCTATCCGTCTCTTCTCCTCTTTTCCTCCTACCCCTCTTCCTCATTCCTCTCCTCACCCCTCCCCTCCTCTTCCTCCTCCTCCTCCTCCTCCCTGTTTTTTGAAGGCCTAGCGTCGGTGCAAGGTGGCATTCTGTGGAAACGGGAACAAATTTTAAAGCACTTTCATCACGGCAGCCGCAGCGGTCTGGAACTGCGTCGCTGCCGCTACAATGGGCTACAGGTTCCATAGGATTTCCTGCCTGTCCTCCTTTATCCTCTTCTTCCCTTTCATCTATCTTCACCTCCCTTCCTCCCTCCATAACTTCCTGCCTCTGTTGGCAGTCGGGTTGTTTGATCACGGACGGCTTTATTCTCTCCCTCCCTTCCTCCAGACCTCCTTTCTTTTCCTCACCACCTTCCTTGGCCCTGTTATGTGCTCTGAAGTCATACAGTAGAGGGTTGACGCTGTAGGAGATGGAGGGCGACGTCTTGGTGTAGCTGACCATCTCTGACGGCCAGAGAAGAACCCTGCTACCGTCTCGGCTCAGGACACTACAAAAAGGCTCTTTGGGGCGACTTGGAGGCAAAAAAGTTGATTCTTTATCCCAGTTTGATGGAGAGGCGTTTGATTCTTTGGGCTGTGTTTGGATTAAAGACTCTTTGGTGTCATTTAAAACACCAGAAATTGATTTTTGAGGCTGATTTGTAGCGGGACAAAGTTGGGTTGGGTTTAACTCTGTCCGATTGTCCACACCGTCATGGGTTTCAGCCTCGCTGTCTCTGCATACTGAATCTTTAGCCACAACTGTGCTTACACTGCCGGAAACCTGTCCTGGTATCCCACTGTTTAAATAAAGATGAGCTCCAGTCCCACTTTCATTGGCGACTTGGGCTCCAGTCCCATTGTCGTTACATAAGGAGAGCTGGGCTCCATTCCCAGAGAGTCCTCCAGTTCCCCTCTCAGTAGACATACTGGCTCCAGCCTCAGAGTGCTGGATTGCAGTTTTACTGTCCACACTGCACTGGTTTCCAGTGTCCCAGTGATCCACACCTACATTGTCCACGTCTGCAGATACTGGAGATTTGAGCCGCTGATCTGCAACTTTCTCCCCCAGATCTTTGGCTCTTTCTTGCGCCGTCACACCTTCTTGCTTCCCTGACAAGGCAGAGCCTCGCCTGGCTTGGATGAAGACGGCAGCTGATTGGTGGAGGAGGACACAGCTCCTTTTGGGCAGTGAGAAGGACACAGGACGGACTCTGCTGGGGACTGACTGGACGTCTGAGTCGACTCTGCTACTGTTGATGCTGATGTCGGTCGTGTTAGTAATGGCAGCGGTGGTGGTGGTGGTGGTGATTTTCTTACTGAAGCTGGTCACTGTGGTTTTGTTGAAAATGGAGCCATTAGTGGTGGTGTTACCGGCAGAGGTTGGGATGTTATTGGGAGTAATGGGGTTGCTTAAATAATGATGAGCCCAAGGGATCTTGTTAAAGTGGCTGGTTTTGGTAGGAGAGTGGATATTTGTGTTGATATCAGGGCTCACGATGTTGTTGGTGGTGGTACTGGAAGTAATGGCCGCGGCTGTCAAGTCATTGTAGTCCATTTGGGTCTTGTTGAGGATGCAGGATTCAGCAGCGGTAGTTGTAGTGTTGTTGGTGTCCACTTGGCCGTACGCCCATTGTGTGTTGCTCAGGAGTCTGGTTTCCAGTGCAGGGTCCAGGGGAAGGAAGGGCTGGATCAGCGGGGTTTGAGGCTCTGGATGGAGGGGAGAGCAGAAAGGATTACAGCAGCTGACACTAGTTACATTAACATGCAATACATAACAGGATTATCTGCCTAACCTGACTATAAAGAAAGGAACATGAAGGGATACATGTAGAAGAATAGCATTCATTTTAAGACTCCCCATACAGTAAGCTCCTTATGCATTTATTCAACGTTCTGGCTCTTCACCATTACACTTTTGTTGCTTTTAACACATCTGAATGTGATTTATGGGTGTAGGATGGACTTAAGAAAAAACATAAGCACAGACTTGAATGTGTGGCTCACTTAGAAATGGGGGAAAAAAATTAAGATTAAGGGTTTTATTCTAACATGTAATATCCATTTTGGAGCACAACATGCTGCCAGACATTCATCTGTCTATACATCAGTGTGGCAGATGATTCAGACCATTATTTCTCGAGTGAAGGTTTTAAGATGACTCATAACTTTCAAAGTAATCCATAATGTGCCTTCCTCTCGCACAAGAAACTCCGTTTGTTAAATGCGTTGAGTTTTAGAATAGAAGCCTTCAAATGAATTATTACTCTTCCAATACAAAATGTGAAAATACATTTAGCACTCAGAGAGGGTCGACTTTAAATGCAGTTGTCGAACTTTTCCATCGGTTTCAACTTTAAAATGAGAAAACTTTTTTGCAACTGATACATTTTCAGAAAGGACAGGGTGTCAATTGATTGTTTCTTTGAAACAACGGGAATGCTGCTGCCAAATTTCATGTTGTGCTTTCTTTATTTTTAAAAAATGAATCGATCTTGCACCCTAAAATCCACTTGAGATGGACTGAAGGGAGCTGATATCACCTCCTGAATCAGAACAAATTCAGACTGAATGACAAATTTAACTGGAAAACTCATACTTATATTCACAGACTGACTTTTATACACACTCAGTTGCCAGTTTATTAGAACACCTAACTAAAACTAAAGCAGTCCAATACAACAGCCCTGTAATAAATCCTACGTTAATGTTTTAGAGATATGTTGATTCAACTTCATGGTCATTTTGGAGGCTGTAGTTTGTGGTGCTGTTGAACTAAACTGCATTGTGTTATGCTGAGAGGTATATATTTATTTATTATAATATTAAGTCTGCCATCATTGATAGAAATTGGGTTTGTTTTTAAAGTAGAAACAAAGAAATAATAAAGAGGTGTTTGTGCATTAAAGCTCTGCAGCAATAAATGTGAATCTTCTAATGCATGTAGACCAGAAAGTGGCAGAGAAATCTTTTGCACGTCCTTGTGAAATAGGCGGGATAGGAAGGTAATGTACAGAAGACACCATTTACACTTTTGCTCACTAACTGGGCAATAAGTTAACACAGTTAAACTGGATTTACACCTAATGCAAAGTGGTAAAGGTAGTCAGTATACAGTATATTACTGATGGCGTAGGATTTGATTTGTAGTTTAGTGCTTGATTTGGCCGGTTGATGGCACCATCACAGCCTTAGAGAAATGAATCATACGCGATCAGTTACTGTGTGTACGTTCTGACTCGTTGTGACAAAGAACGACCATCACGGTGTGCAGAGGGTTTGCTGTGGAGATGGCTTTGCTAGATGTGTGTTAGTGAAAAAGAAGATTACTGAGCCTTTCTTCAACTTTCTTAATGCTGTTTGAAGAGGTGCACATCGTTAGCTATGCCGTAGTAGCCTACGGCGGCTACATGTAGGCTCTGTAGCTACACCCAAAACCCTCAAGGACATGTATTTGTGCCACCCACTCCTGTCTCATCACTGACTGCAAACCATGCTGCATCTCTTTTGTGGAGCAGTTTACACTCGCAGCAGAGCAGGGTTATATAATTTTGGGTGGTGTGACTCAACTAATACGATAGCCTCCTTTATTGTGGAGTCTGCAGCTCTATATTCACTCAAAGGTCAGCACTGTCAAGACGGTTTGCAATTGGTCAACGGCAGGAATTTGTGCGTCAAAGTTCGCCAAAATTGAACTCTAGGCAAAAGCTCTGTGCTGATTTACTACAGCAAATCCACTCATCACTGCGATTCCACTTAAATCAATTGATTTTGGTCTGAAATCCTGCTGGTGTGACCGAGCCCCCAGAGCAATTTTTCATTGAGCGTATAATTGCCCAGTACATGTTCCTGTTGTGATGTTGTGCACCACTTCTTCCCTAAACCATAACCTCTCATCCCTGTGCTTTTTACATCTTCTGCAAAGATTTCAGAGCCGTTCATTTCTTTTCTAAAGTCTGCTGTTAATAAAGACATTCCTGCATTACTGCAGCAGACCACACTCCACTCTGTTTAATCCCCCAATATCAAGAGTGATATCTCCATCACCAAAACCAAACACATGCTCATTAACTATTTAAGCAGCCGAGTACAGGCCTTTCAAGCAGATAAGAGTTCTTACTTGCTCCCAGTGTGGTGCTGCTTGTATGGATGTCGGCCCAGTTCTGCACAAAGTCTGGTCTGGTCTGGTTTGCTGGTTCGACTGCCACTGTCGTGGACCGGAACATGGGACCAGAACCTGGAGCACTGGGAAGTGGAAAGGAAACAAATATCAAGGAAAGGAGGAGGAAACAAGGAGACAAGTGAGGAGAGGATAAAAGGATGAGTGGAAAGGAATGAAGGAGAAGGAAAGAGGAGAGGAGATGAGAGGATGAAAGGGAACAAATGAAAAGAGGAGGAGGGGAGGAAAGGAAAGGAGGAAAGAGGAGAATAGGAAAGAATGAAAGGAAAAGGGGGAGAGGAGAGGAAGACGAGAGGGAAGTGGGGATGAAAGGAAACAAAGATAAAGAAAAGGAGCAGGAAAAGGATGATGAGGAGAGGAGGAAACAAGGTGATAAGTAATGAGGAGAATGAGAGCAGAGTAAAGGAGGGAAGGATAAAAGGATGAGTGGAAAGGAATGAAGGAGAAGGAAAGAGGAGAGGAGATGAGAGGATGAAAAGATGAGGAGGAGGGGAGGAAAGGAATAAAGAGAGGATGAAAGGAGGAAAGAGGAGAGGAGAGGACGAAAGGAAAAGTGAAAAGATGAAAGGAAAGGAGAGGAGGATGAGAGGGAAGTGGGGATGAAAGGAAACAAAGATAAAGGAAAGAAGGAGGAAAAGGATGAGGAGGAGACAAGTGATGAGGAGAATGAACGGAGAGTAAAGGAGGAGAGAATAAAAGGATGAGTGAAAAGGAATGAAGGAAAAGGATAAGAAAAGAAGAGAGGAGAGGAAGAAAGGAATGAGGAGAGAAGGGAAAGACATGCGAGGAAAGGATGAAAGGAAAAGAGGAGAGGAACGAATGAAAGCATGAAGAGGAGAGGAGACGAGATGACAAAAAGAAAGGGGAGCACAGGAGAGGACAAAGGGAGACGAGAGGATTAAAAGTAAAGGAATGAAGAGAAGAGGAAAAAGGTGAAAGGAAACAAATGAAAAGGAGAGGAGAGGAAACAAGGAGACAAGGGGTGAGGAGCTGAAATCCAGCTGAAAATCAATTTGGCCACGCTTCTCCTCTCTGTCCCTTTTGTGCCAGGAGCCAAACTGCATTGTTGCAAATCTGAAAATGGCAGTGACAGCCGATACTGATGCACGACTTTCTGTGCAGCGAGTGGGTTCAGCCGCACAACGTGATTGGTCAGAAACACTTTATAGCCCTGCCGATTATCCCCATTAAGCACAGCAAGATGCATTTTATTGGTTGCTGTGCCAACGCTCGTTGTAACCAGGGAGCTAGTTACTGATCTCTCTTTTTCTTCTGTGTTTTATTTTTACTCATGAACAATACTGTGAAGCAAACATGTCACTGAGTACATCAAGTGTTTTTAAATATATACATGTGGGCCTACATTTGGCTCAGCGGTCACCAAGTAGATCTACATTAAAATTCTGACTTTGATGCATGGATTTAAAAGTCGTGGATGTTTGATCGTGTCTTTGGGGACTATTTTTTGGCGGAGACCTACGTTTTTTTGTGTGTGTGGGTGTCTTCAGGTTGTGACTTGCAGCTCTGAGCTCAAATTTTGCATTCGTGTGCTTTCGTACATATTTTGAGGAACCAAATTCTCTGTTTGGTAGCTCGCCAGATGAACTCTCATCACAACATGTTTTTCAGCAAGAAGCAGCCAAATCCACATCATCTGTTTCTAGACCTCTGTGTTTGTTTGTCATTTGTCTTACAGGTTTTTCTTTTTTTCTTTTTTGAAGACAAACAGCACGTGAGCGCAACACTGTTTGGCAGCCCACTTGAAAGTCCCAGATTTCAGAGCTTCCCACCAGCACATGAGCACACAGAGAGAGATGTGTAGGTTTCTTCAGCAACATTAACACACAGATGTAAAGTAACTTTGACGATACGTAAAAACAGCATTAACGTTATTAGTTAAACGTGTGCTTTTCCTACTATGACAAGTCAAAATGTCTGCTGTGGAGACGGGATTTCTGGTACAACTTCACCTGCTTCCGAGGTGCATGGAGAAGAGAAAACTCTGGCAACATTTGTAGTATAAAAAACAACTGTATTGTATATCATGTTCATTAAAAAAAAGAATAAATAAAACAATCATAAACACAATACTCCAACGAGTCTACTAAAGTAAGAACAAGACGGATATTGCACCATTTGATGGCACGTACTGAAATGTAATATCTTGGCAAAATTATTAATGATGCATACATCAAATACATATAAATTCAAATTTAGCAACACCAATATTCACAAATAAAAATCCAAACCACGATTTATGTATTGTGCTAATAGAAACCAACCAGTTACAGATTGAACAGAATTAGTCAGAAGGAACAAATACTTTCGAGGTTCTCTCTAATTGTACACATCAATAATGCAATGTAATTTTATGTATGTTAATGTAATTATTGTTCATCATGTAATGTGTTATGTGCTGTGTGTCAGGTGTGGATCCCAGGAAGACTAGCTGCTTGCGATGGCATCAGCTAATAGGGATTCTTTAAAAAAACAATGACCCTAATGAGATCCATTAACCTAAAACACGTTGGTCTCACAATAAAGTTGTTCTTTATGCTACAAGTGTTGCTCGAGTTTTGACCTCCCCAAGATGTGTTTTTTGGTTGTTTTGGACTGTTTAACGATTTGGGAGTTTTACCATATACGTTTTTTACCCCTAAAACTAAAGCCTGAACTGCCTTCATCAAGAGAGGAGCAGAGAAAACGGCTACTATCACCACCACCAGCCTCATAGCCCACACATAAACAGAGTGCATGACAGTGACTTTTTTTCTTTTGTTTCTGTCATTTTTTTGCCTTTATTCGACAGTGACTGCTGAAGAGAGAGACAGGAAGAGATGGCGGGAGAGAGAGCGAGGGTGACATGCAGCTGCGGTGAGGACTCAGCCTTAATGGTACGCTTTCTACCAGGTGAGCTACCTGGGCGCCTTAAATCAGTATAAACGGATTTGCAAACAGTTGCCCATGCCTATGTACACATCCAGCAGACAGAGTCGTGTCTCTGGTCACCTGATGAACGTAAGTGTGATTTTGGGCTTTACCATCTCCTGAGAAAGATATCTGGCTCCACCATGTTCACCAGCTAGTCTGTAACAGTGTCTGTAACAGTGTCTGTCTGCTGTTTGCTGCTGAACAGGTAGCGTACGGTGGGTTTTTAGAGCTTTTATGCTGAAAATAGATGCCTGCTGCTGCTGGAAACGGGGCTGAGGAGAGTGGTGAGAATAAACCAGATAAGGGCCATAAAACCAAAACAATGAGTTAAGACGCTAAAACGCTCTGTAAAGCTGAGGGGAACTGAGTCAGGTGATAATTCTCTGTGTCACTTTCACATTATGCATTAAATCCATTGTTAATACTAAAGTATGCTCGCTGAAATACTGAGCTTTTCACAGTGAAAGGTCATTTCATTTCAGTTTTTTTGTCCTCTTGTCATTGTCATGAAAAGGAAAATATATTCCGCATTGTTCTCTGTAGCTTGATAACATGCACTTGGATTTATTTAAAATAAACAACTTCAAGAAGATTTTTAAACAATTACTTTTATATGAAGTAAAGCATAGTATAGCAGTATGACACTCAGATATAGTCAGTATGGTCCTTTGAGTTAGCGTGTAGAGGTGCACGTTGCTCACCACTCTCCTGTCCTCCCCTCTTCATGCTTGTGGAGCCTCCTCAGCGCTCTCTCCTCTCTCTTCTCCTCCCTGCGTCTCCTCTGCCTCCTGCAGGCCAGCGCTCTGTAAAACTCCCTCTGTTTCAGCTCCTTGAGGCGCTGGAGGACAAGCATATGGATTATGATTATTATTAGTAGTCGTAGTAGTAGAAATAGTAGCAGCAGTAGTAGTAGCTGTATTGGTATAAATATTATTTTAACAGGTAGAATTAAGAGGTAAAAACAGTAAAATTATGTTTGTCTAAATAAGTTGATCACGCAGCATTTAGTTTCTGTTTGTGTGTGAGAGTTTGTCTGTCCGCTCTGCAATTCTTTATCGGCTGTGTGTGTGTGTGTGTGTGTGTGTGTGTGTGTGTGTGTGTGTGTGTGCTTACGAAGTCAGCCAGTGTCAGCTTTAGTACAGTCCAGACCAGCTTAATTCACTTACTGAGCTCTGTCTGCAAGCTGTCTGCAAGCCGGAGATACTGATACTCTGTGTGTGTGTGTGTGTGTCACAAATAATATTAATAATATACCGGTGGGTTCATATCACAGACAGACAGATGACAACAGACAGACAGACAGCGAGGCGGGCAGAGAAACCGACAAATAGATAAACAGACCAAAATAGACAGACAGATAAAACACAGAGGCAGGCAGACAGACAGACAGATAGACAGACACAGAGGGACAAAGAGACAGGCAGGAAGACAGATGAAGCGTGTGCTGTTGTTTTTTTTTAAAGCTTGCAGTGTAGCCTCAGCATTTCTTAGAAGGTGTACATACAGTGTGAGGGGTGGGCAGGGAAAATGACAAGAAAAACCTCACAATAGCCTGCAGTCCAATGCAAAGACAACTACAGCCTGAAAAATAAGTTAAATCAACACCAAAAGTGGACATTATACACTTCTTAAAGTGTTGAAACACGAACTTTTTTTCTTACAATAAAGTTTACAGTGTAACTGATAAAAGATAAATTAGTTTACAGGACGAACAGAATAAATACAAATAACATGTTTAATGTTGCTGAGAAATTACATGAAAAGAAACTGGCTTTAGGGAAAAAGTGTTTCATTTTAGGTGGTGCAGCTTGTTGTGTACGTTTTGGACCGGAGACAAACCAAAACCCACGTCTAATAACTGATCTGAGAAAATATCACACATAATGTAAGGTTATAGTGCTGCAAGACCTTTCAGGAAAATGTCATTTTGCATGTTCTTCTGGTGTTTTAACATGGCCACTGAGAATAATCGATCGACCGCATGACTCTACAGTTTCTGCTGCTTGTTGGAGCAGTAAAGAAACATTTATCACAAGGTTTGGAAAAGACTCAAAGTCTCTATTTAAAGGCTGTTTCCCCCCCAAACTAAACAATACGTATAGCCCATGGTATAAGCAAAATAATCCCATGCAAGTTTAAAAAAATGCACAATGCAAATGTTTTCCCTTGAATGTTAGATACTACATTGTGTCAGTTGAACAGCTTCAACAGCATTGACTTTGAATTTAGTTTGTTAAGATATTGCACACTTCATTGTGAAATATCATCCAGGTCACACGTATAAAAGGCCCTAATTACTCATTTTAATGTATGTTTCTGTAGCATGTGTGCAGTATTTACTGTGGGTCTGTGTTATGTAGGAATTAATAAACAAATACACAATGAAAGATCATTATAGGATCACTCTTAAGATCCGCAGATAGTCAAAATTAAATGATTATCGTTATCAGAGCAAAGAATTTGGACATCTCTCCTTCTGACTGAAGCCTTTGCTTTTTACAATGAGGTACATTTCGTTGTTAATACTTCTGACTACTTCTGGTTTAAGGGCCCCTGATGCATTTGGCCCCTGGGTCTGTGCTCTGTGAGCCTGTTTGGTAATCCATCCATGATCCAGGGTCGTATTTCTTTTATTTTATTTAATAAAGTGGCTTTTAATTAGAGTTTTTCCTTTTGTTTTATGCTTGTATTCATTTATTGGACTGTGTATTTTTTTTGTTTTTTATGTCTGTGAAACTTGTTTTTGAAAAGTGCTATATAAAGTTTATTATTATTTCTGAAGGTTTCTTCCTTCTTTGTTCTTGTTGTTGTTATGTAGTGACAATGTAATTGAGCCAGATACATGTCTAAGTAAGCACAAAGAAAGAAATATGTGTACGTGTTGTTTTCGTGAGTTTTATAAGACCATGCATACATGGAAGTGGAACCACAGTTCGCCATCAATAGACACAGAAATGCAACTTCTGCCTGCTCCACCACTCATTAGACCTGTCAATGAGAAGAACGGCAAAGATGTTTGGTTGTGGTGGTTGTGGTTTTACCGACTGTCACATTAGCAAGGCTGTGGCTATTTATGACGCCCATATCACTAATTTATCACATGTACCTGTAAACCATCATCATTATTTAACAACAGAAAGATGATCTATATATAGAACTCGCAGCTAAATTAAATTAAGCTAATTATTCACATGGGAAAATAATTGCTCGAATGTAAATGAAAAGAATGATACATTTATTTAAAATGAAGTTTATAATTGCACCTTTGAGTGAGATTTTACAGAACGATGTGCAGACTGCAAAAATAATAACACAATCAGTGAAATCGGCCAACAACCTAAACAAACTAACTTTCAGATTACATCTCTCACCTTATATTTCATGTCCATTTTATCATTTCACCCGCAGATATGTCTAAAACCGTGTGAACGCCTGGTCTGAAGCCTGCATTCTCACCACACATCCTTCTTTTATCAATACAAATTTATGTGCAGGAAATGGCGTATGCACGTTTTTGTCAAGGTCAAATTTATTTATAGAGCTCTTTAAAAAGAAACCAAGTTTGTGCCAAAGTGCTTTACAACAAACATAATTAAGCAAAAAGATTATCACAAGACTGAAGTAGCTAATACATGCATAAATACATAGTGACAAATCATGTCAGAAGTCACTGCAGGGGAAGGCAAGGAGGTAAAAGTGGGTCTTAAGACACTTTTTAAAGGAGTCAAGAGATTCTGCTGCTCTTATGTTTTCAGGGAGACTATTCCAGAGTCTCGGTGCAGCTGCTGAGACGGCCCTGTCACCAAAAAGTTTGCGACGAGATCGTGGGATGGTTAATGGCCTTTGATCTGAAGATCTGAGGGGCCTAGCTGTACTACTGTATGGGGAAAGAAGTTCTGTAATATAGGTCGGGGCGAGACCATGCAGGGCTTTAAATACCAACAGAAGAAAGTACAGGAGTAATATGTTTCCTTTTTTTTTTTACATCTGCAGGAGTCTGGCCGCAGCATTGTGTACCAGCTGTAAGCGGTGAATAGGTTAGTCTTGAGGATATTAGAGCATGGGTGACTTTTTCTAAATCTTTAAGTGATAGGAAAGTCCTGATCTTGGATTTGATTCTGAGCTGGAAGAAGCTAGGTGCTAGAAGCTTTTTGTGTGTACACATTGTTTATGGTCAAATGGGCATGAATTACTATTGTTTACCAAAGTTATATTGAAGTGACAAACTAAGTCTACCTTCCCCAAATCTCCAAACACAGTAAATGCTAAAGTTTCACCACCCTCCACCGTAAAGACAGATATAAAGGACAGTCCTTTAGTATAAGGATAGTGACACTTCATACTTCAGCACATCGAATGTGGAATGAACAATAGCTTTGAGATTAAAGAGCCAAGGAGAGAGGACGATGTATAAAAAGGGCCACAGCTCCTACACGGTTCATCTGATGTGGATGTAAACACTCGCTAAGTAAAGCTGAGAGTCGGCACTTTAAGCTCATAGTCATTGTTTCCTTTCAGATCCAGAGTGCTGAATCCAGAGCTAACACAACAAATCATGTGTCACCTTCCTACTACTTACAGATCTCACTGTATAAATTATATATTCAATTAGAGGAGCATTCAGCCTCTTTAAGCTGCATAATGTAGGATAAACTGTGCATGGCTATTTTTCTCAGTCTGGACTCCCTACATCTGTCACAGCAGCACATCAAGTGCCGGTGACGTACCCCTCCGCAAACCACTTCATTTCCAACAGAAGAAGGCACCGTGACTGACCGTGAACCAAAAGACGGGCAGCTTAGCTTTCTGTGTGTGTGTGTGTGTGTGTGTGTGTGTGTGTGTGTGTGTGTGCGCGCGCGCAGGCTGGAGAATATTACTGCCAGAAAATCCATTTCCTGCAAGTGTTGCAGTCTCGAACAATATGCCCTAAATGCTACTGCATCCTCAAGTAAACCTAATAACTCTGACACACGGCTAACCGTGAAAAATATTATGCCTCTTTCATCGCTTGCAAGTGAACAAATGATAATTGCGGCAAATACATTCCTCCTAGCACCTATAATTTTGGAAACACCCAAACAGCTGCAAGTTCTCAGAGTCGCCTTCCTCCACATCCCACTGTGGAAGAACAAACTGTTTTTACATTAGACTGAAAAAAAGAAAAATGATGATAGAAAGAGAAGGAACAAGTCCCATTTTTTAGGTTAACACGGTGCATTATTGAAAACTTGTGTGTTATTGTGTAATAAACTAATATGTACTATTGATTTTCAGAGTTGGGACCAAGTCATTGTTTTGTAAGTCACAAGTCACAGTCTCAAGTCTTTGCGCTCAAGTCCCAAGTCAAGACTGACAAGCCCCAAGTCCTAAACTTTGAGTTTCGAGTCCTAGACATTGCACTTTCATAGCACGATTAACCACAACAGAATGAATGTTGTATGTTTCTGTCTTGTTGTTTAAATTTAAATAACATTCTTTTTACTGTATACTGTCTATCGTCATATAAAAATATGCTGTCAAAATGCAACTCTGTTTTCTTTGTTGGGATTTCGCGTGTCATAAAATCAATCAGTTTCAAGTTTGCAGTTCTAGTGGTCATAATATTGTCTTGTGTTTGTGTGATTTTGTGGACCGCAGTTTGTTTGTGTAACAGAAACCAGAGCAGAGTGCTCGTCGTGGCCCTGGGATGTAATAAATCCATGACCTTGGTCAGGAGGGTTTAAGGTGATGAGTGGTGGGATCAGCCAGACCTCTGGGTGCCTTGTTAAGGTGGTGTGACTCACCTGCTTGTGGTGGTGGTCGTAGGAGTTGATGTGGTTGTCGTACTGTTGGTGTCTCACGTATTGCTTATCGCACAGCTCGCAGTAGAGACTGGAGTCCCCTTCCTCCTGCATGAAGAGGAAGAGAGAGAGAGAGAGAGAGAGAGAGAGATGGATGAAAGTATGAAAAGGAGGAAGAGAAAGAAATTAGGGTCTCAATAGGAAACCTCACTTCTGTTACTGAGTGTCTTTGAGGTGATCTTGAGAATCATTGTGCCATTAACAAGATACACGGCTCTTTGTTTTTTAAAGAAGCAAATTTGTTTCAACAAAGATCTTATGTCCTCGAGCATCCAAAAGTTTTTTTTTTTGTTTTCTGCTGCAAAAAGCTACCGAAGAAAAAGGTAAGAAAACACAAGCTGAGCAGAGTCATGAACAGAGACATGGTACTACAGCTGGGCCAGTTGTACTTTTTTTATCCAGTTTTCTCCCATTTTCTTAAATAAATATACATATTTATAAAACTGAAAACATTGAGCTGTGAGGATTTAAGGTGCAGACTGCTTAATCTGGATTTTATCGGCTCTGTAACTGTCAAATCACCAAAACGTCTCTTTAGAAACCAAAAAGTTTCAGTTTCGTACACTCTATAGTTTAAACATTGAGTTTCAATGCTGTCCACAGGACAAGAGTGATTATTTTCATGACAAAAAAGACAAAAATAAAATGTTTACTATAACTTATGACCTATCAGAGACAAGCGAGAAGATGACGTTCATATCGCTTTTGCATATTTTCTTAAGTGAAGATAAGACAAAACGCAACAACCACTCTGCTAACTGACCGTCCGCTAAACACTGCCCTCCTTAGAAACTGTTGGCTACGCCTGACAAGCTTTCCGCTCTCACACAGCACATATTTACAATCATAATGGA
>VMKM01001423.1:130000-141953 GCA_008360985.2 Macquaria ambigua
TGTGAAGGCTTGTGAAGTGAAGCTCCTCTGCAGCGGTTTTCCAGCCTCGCACGCTCGCCGAGCAGCTCCTGTAAATGACTTTCTTACTGACAGATCTCTTTTCCTCCGTCTCCCTCAGGGTTATGTTCTTTCTCCAAGCTTGTACTTTCTTAACACTAATGACTAACCGCAGCCAGTATGTAGATATACGCTTTTTATCAAGTTTGGGGGTCAAGTTAGGTCTTTTGCAAAAGAGAGAAAATAGACACGGCCTTTATGTTGAACACTTTGTGCCCCCACGTTGTGGCAGATTTACCACTGTGTTGCTTTTAAAAACTAAGGACAAGGTCACAACTCTTCTGAAGCCCACTGTGATAAAAGGCAAGAGAACTGAATTGGTGGAGAAAAGAGAAATATCTATTGTTGATTGCAAAAAAAAAAAAACAGACACTCAGACTGCAGCGTTTGTTTCGCCCATTTCATTGCATATTTTTGAGCATTTTGAATTGCAGCTTGGCTCAACAGCCTTTAGCAATGAAACCAGATTAGTGATTTTGGTGAGAAGTAGCAAGGACGGTTCCTGGCGATGAAGCAGCAGGAAAAAAAACAGACTCAACCTTAAAGAGGCATATGGCGAGGACAGCTGATGCAGCTCCTGACCGCCCAGGTGCCAATATTCAAAAGTAAAAGAATGTGCGATTACTTTATCCCCCCTGCAGTGTCATTGCTTAATTTGCAGACAAAACGATGAAGCTTTTTATCTGCACAAGAACGTCATATTTTCCACAGATAATGAACTTTTTTATAGGACTATATGGAGCTATTCACTCTGGAGCTATTGTGTTTTTTTTTTTGTCTGTATATTACATGCTGTTGTCATTTTCTGTGTGTTTTATTGTTCTGTTTAATTGTTTTTATTGTATGTTTTTCATCATGAATCCTGTCTAGAAACAAACCAAAAAAAATCCCTTCTGGGACAATAAAGGTTTAAATTAAAAGGGAAATGAAGTGGAATGAAATGAAATGAATAAATGTTATGAGTGCACACACACACACATATATGTACTGTGTGTGTGGGTGTTTATGTGTGTTTAGTGGCCAACATCCACCATACAATCAGAATAAGTGCATTCTTCTAATTGAAAGGAAAAGAAAACAAGTAGTTGACCTTCCCACCACCGCCTTCTTACATTTTACCAAATGCACCACTCAGTTCTCATAAAAGGAACTATCATATTATATTATATTGTATTATATTATATTATATTATATTAGTGGGCTGTTCTGGTCTTCTAGAGGGAAATAAGAGTTTATTAATTTGTTCTGAAGACATCCAGACTTCCACATTATAGCAGACCAGCAAAGACTCAAACCTGTAACCTACAGCGGGTCTCTTCGCCCCACAGTAGACGTAAAAATCTTCATTCCTTTCATTTTCTCCGTGTGGGTTAAACTGATTAGTACTTTGCAAGGTCTGTTAGTTGGGCAAATGCGTCGTCTCTTGTTCATTTAGTGGAAATTGGATGTAGGTCAAGAACAGAACGACCTTTTCCTCCTCTCAGCCGAACAGACGGACTTACATGGATTTAACTGGAAACTGAAGTGGCCGCTCATAGAAACTAAGAGATGTTGTGTTTGTTGAAATGAGGCAAGCATACAGCATGTGGGATGAAATAGTTTTTTCTTGAATAAGATGTTTGGAATGCACAAAACGACAGAAATCATGGTGCCGTTTAGCGGGAGTATAGGGTAAATCTTCCACCCTATCCAATTTAAAGAATGGATAGAGGTATTAAGCACAAAGGCGGGTTACTTATAGAGTGGCTGGGAGGGAAAATCTATTTAATTAAGTATGGGGCCCATTCCTTGCCCAGTTGTTGGATATAAAAGTTTGACGCTACACTACCTGACCATAATGTGTATTTGGACGTGATGTTCTTGATGTTCTGTGTTTTGTGTTGGTTGTCTGGCTGGATTTGAATTTTGTTGCTGGGCCACAGAGTTTTTTCTTTCAGTAGTTTAACAAAAAAACAAAAAACAAAACAAGAAAAAGACTGAAGAGACTGTAAAAGAAGACATATTATGTCATTCATGTAATTGTAATAAAGTGACTGTTTCGATGTAAATGTCTGATTAGAAACATTAATTTTAATAAAATGAGGCAAGCAGACTGCAAAGACAGTACATAATGGAGAATACTGTACCATAACGTACAGGAAAATGTGTGGTAGTTCATTCATAATTCAGTTTATAAGGCTGTTTTCTTGGACTACTTCCTTCCTGCCTACGGGCCTACATCCTACAGCAAAGTAAGGGAACTTATTGTCTTCGCTGCCAGGACATATTTCTTTTAACTGCCCCCAAAGTGCGTACTGAACTGGGAAAAAGGGTGTTTAAGTATGCGGCTCTCTCGGCTTGGAATCAGCTGCAAAGTCACCTGAATCTTCAGGAGCTGGTCTCATTGGACGCATTTAAAGTGATTCTAAAGGACTTGGATGCAGGTAAATCCGGCTGTAGGTGTTTTGACTGTTGAAGAATGATTTGATATCTTATAATTCTGTAATTTGTTCTTGTTTTATGTTTGATTATGTCTGAAACCGTGTTATTTGTGCTGCTGCCTGTCTTGGCCAGGACACTCTTGAAAAAGAGATTTTTGATCTCAATGATTCTTTTACTCCTGGTTAAATAAAGGTTAAATAAAAAAATAAAATAGGATATGGACAGAAAATCTCAGAATTCAGCTTTAGAGAAAGACGAGACTGAGCACTTGTTCTGCAGTACTGAACACGAATTTGGTTGTTTGTTTGAAAAGGATGCACTTCCAATTTTTCACAACGTTACTAGATCGCATTCCTATTTGTATCCAGTGTGAATGCACTTATTGTGTAAGTCGCTCTGGACGAAAGTGTCTGCTTTAGGTAAAAGATCTGAGTTCTCATTCCACAACTGGAAAAGTCTGCAAAGTTTGACTCACCAAGGAGAAAAAAAAACACTTTTGCAAAACCACCTCTAGCAAAGGCATGTTTGGCTGTTTATACTCAGTTTGTACTTTAAACTCAAAATTCGTCATCCGCATTATATAAGCTGTTCTGTGGTTGTGCTATTGTCAAAGGGAGTCGGGACCATCAGTTTAAATTAGTTTGCAGTTCCAAATGTTACTCATCCTCGCCCTCTTTACACACAACTTACTAAAATATGCATAAAATATTCTGCATTACGGATATTAATCCAGAGGCACTGCCATATGTTTGATCTCTCGCGTCTTTAGGCTCCAGCCCACGTTCACACACACAACATCTTCCCTCGTGTCTGAGACTTCGCATCCAACGTGGGTCTTAAGAAGTCGTCGTCTTTTTTAACGTGCTGTAAAGTCACGAGCCGCCCCTCCTTACAGGGATGGACACACAGATCTGTTCTTGACCCCTCAGAAGACTTTTTCTAAGCCCTGCTTCTGCAGCTTTGATGCTGGACTTCAGCTCACTGTGGGACAAATGATGCTGGATCAAAATATCTTTCTAGCTGAAATGAAAACCGTAAGAATGGTTTCATTTTCAGCCACCAGCTGTGCAAGTTTTGCACAAATGCAAATGTCTTTCTTTGTTGTCATGTCATCATGGTATTTATGTGGATGTCATGTCTGTGCTTGTAGCAGCAGTGTGTAGTAGATAACCACATCAGCATCCTTCATAAACTCCTCTTCAGAGATCTTGTCCCACAGTGCATACATGATCCATATGCTTCATTCACGCTATGTTGCCGCAATGAGAAGAACAAAAACACACCCCAGCTATGATTTAGGAGCATTCACACATTGTTTTCAAGATGGTTGCCCATATTGCTGGATCCATAGTCATACCAGATATACAGAAATGTAGCCTAACGTAGCTATTTTTACCTTGTCACATATTTTTAAAGGAGTATATCTCTGTATAATCTAATTAATGGAATCAGTTGTAGTAGTGTAGTAAAGGATTTTGCAGCCATTTTGGCACTGATTTGTTGGCACTTCTGCTGTTTTTTTTGTGGTAGCCATCTGAAATTCCCTATATTCACTAGTTGTTATTAGTACAATATGGCGAGAATGTGGCAAACCCTCAGAGTGAAGTACGTTTACGTGGCTGCATTGTGAGCCTTTCGTGTTCAACTGCAGAAAGCACAATAAATACTGCGTTTGCAACTACACACAACAACCAAATATTGGCTCTTTCAGTGCGTATATAAAGAGGCAAATAAATGAATTTCCCCACAAATTTGACCCAGTTTTCACCTTGATGCCTGGACGTCCTGAAAATCACCAAGTTAATGCTCACTGGGTAGAGTCAGCTCAACAGAAATTCGTTATTTGATGCTAATAAAAGCTCTCTTGCTTCTATCTGCTTTGGTTGTTTCTTTCAGTTTGCCTTTGAGATGGATGTTCAGCCCCCCTGCTGTCACACACACTTATATAGTGTTGGTGTAAGCAACAAAATCCAGCAACAAAAAAAACAAAAAACAGATAGTCCAGAAGAGGAAGCCTCACTGCAGCACGGTGGGCAGCTGGAGCACAGATACATCCAGCCGGCTCAGCCTGTACAGTCCCAGCTAGAGCTGCTGCTGCCTCTCTTTTCTTTGTTGCAGTCCCTCAGCGCACAACTCTGGCTCCACCAACACGCTCTGACTCTGACAACACTTTATAAAATGTGAAGTGATCCAGGAGGTCCCCTGCGCGTACAAACCGGAAAGTTGTTTTGGCTAACTCAAAGGCAGCAACTCCAACGGCTGAGTGAGCAGGAGTGCGCTCCCCAGAGGCAAAGACTTGAAAAGCAGCCAAACTCTCCTGTGCAGCTCTTTCACCATCAGCTGATGTGAGAAAATGTCAATGGTAAACTAAACTAACTTACCTATAGTGATAAACAGAGCCTTATTATCCTGACAGACTGATGACTAAAACACAAAATAAGGTTGAAAAGCTGCAGAGTGTACCTCGCCAAACCCCTTTTTTCCTTGATTTTCTTTTGCTGGCTGTCCACATGCATATTTAAATTAGATTTTAATTATTCAGCATGTTCGTTATAAAGGCCTTATTGGCTACAGTAATTACATTTTCCAGCAATCCCAAGAATCTTTACATAGTTTCAGCTATTATTAGCAGGGAAATAATGTTGTATCTCTAATGAATCTGAAATTCTTTGTGTCTGTTCGGTCATTAAGGTAACTGTGGATGCAAACACAAGACTGGCCAACCGGGTTGCCAGGTGTTTTTTACAGTGTTTAGTCTTAAAGGAGAGATTTGAAATGTCAGTGTTATACTGCAGAGTTTAGGTGTTGGGGAGGACATTATACTCCAATTAGTATTTTTTGCTGTCAAATTACAAACCTTATTACTGTTCCTTTAAATTAATAATCTGTGCACTCTGTTTACTTTGGTCGCCTACATTTCGAATCATTTAATTATTTAATTAAGTCCTTCAAAATACTAAATTGTGTCCAATTGTTACATTAGGTGCCATTGATTAAGTTAAAGTAGCAATACCACCATGCAGAAATACTCTGTTACAAGTAAAAGTCTGGCATTAAGTCAAAGTACAAGAGTATTAGCTAAAAGTGCCTTTATTAGTGCAGTAAAGGTGGAGCTAATTCTTTACTATATATACTGCCGGGTAGCTAAAGTTGTATCTTTATCCATAATAATACATCATCAGTTATTTGTTGATTATATTTAGTATTATTAATCATAATCTGCAAAGTAACAAGTAACTAAAGGTATCAAATGCATGTAGTGGAGTAAAAAGTACAACATTTCCCTCTGAAATGTAGTGGAGTAGAAGTATAAAGTAGCATAAAATGGAAATATTCAAGTACAAGTACCTCAAAATTGTACTTAAGTAGAGTTCTTGAGTAAATGTACTTGGTTAGTTTCCACCTCTGCTGTTTCCCTACAGTGTTTGTGACGTTTACTGGACTGCTGTCCTCTGGTTCAGTCCAGTGTTTCGTCCCCTCTGTGCCTGGTTAATTAGAACAAGCTAACCTAATTATCCTGATGGGACGTTACGTCAGTTAGAGCTTTGATTGACCTCTGTCAGGAACCTGCTAATTGCTACAACATCAACAGGTCTGTGGCTCAATCTGTAGCAGCCGTTAATGCACAGCAATATCCCAGTTACCATTCATTTGGTGATATGCAGGTCAAATGGGGCCTAGCTTAAAACTGAGCTAAAAATGAATCAGATCCTAACTAATAATTGAAATATGGTCAATTAAATACAGCTGAACAATTGTATATAATCTAGACGTATAACGAACGTTCACTTTTCAAATTCAGCCCAGTTTTAAGACGACTAGACAACGTTTGGATGGTTAACCACACCTGCCATCATAGAGAGTTTGTCAGCCTGCTGGTGTGCATGATGTATAAATTTGGGTGTAGTTTCCATTTTTCAAACATTCCCGATCCAAGTGGGATCGAAACGTTGTCATTATTAAACTTTTGTGGCAAGGCAGGCCTTTTCTTATAGCCTTGCATCTGTGTGATGTGTGTAACATTACTTTCCATTAACTAATTATATTTAAAACAGATATATAACAGATGCCATATAAATGCAGTCCATTTAAAACATAGACAGCACTCAACTAGGGCTTGGCGATAAAACGATAACGATAATTATCTCAATATAATATTCCTTGATAGAAATATAGCAAATGTTCGATAAATTAAAATATAATTAAACCACCCATACACCAGGAAAAGGGGACGCTAATGCACCTTAAATGCCACACACCATTAAACAGAAGAAGAAGAAGAAGTTGGAGCGGAATAAGCAAAATACCAGTAAGCAAAATGAGCGACACCAAAGAAAACGCAGTGCCCATGATCAGCTCGAAGCAGGACGAAGCCGTCGTCGACAAGAAAGGTCACTCAGCTTCAGCAGTCTGGAGATATTTTGTCATGTTCTGACAATAACAAATAGTTTAAAACCACAATTAACCATCTGGTTTCTTCAGCTTTCACTCAGGAGCAAAAATCAGCCTTTAAACTTGAAAGAAATAATGATTTGACATTTTTCATGACATTTTTAGCCATATCGCCCAGCCCTACGTTGAACTGGTGCACTCCGATAAATTAGTTCCATTTAATTGCTAGCATAACCCAGAGAGCCTTTGAGTCAGTGCACATCAGGTCAGCTGAACATGCAAAAATGAGAAATGATTCTACAGGACAGCATGCAATTCAACATTTATGACGAGGAAAAGGTTTCGAATAATAAATGAGCAATGACTGAATATATACATGGTTTTAAAATTAGCAGTTCTTGCAAGGAACTTTCTTTTCCCCTATAATTAGCACCACATTACATATTTCTTTCCAGTAAACGTCTAAAGAAATTATTAGGAGACTATAAAGAAATTATGGACTGGTTAAATAAAGAAACTCTTTCACCCAACCCTGTCGTCAGACAAGAACATAGATATTGGACGATTCTGCAAAATCAACTGTAAATCATCTGCAAAATTATGTTCAATGGCAGTATTGAACAGAAATAAGTCAAATAAATAGAGAGTACAGACAGTAAGGCCTTTGTAAACCAGAGGTCTCAGCACCTCTTACTTATTACATCTTTACCATCAGATTGTAGTGCCCATTTTTCAGCGTTGTGCTTTAATTTGGTGAATTTGCTTGTGAGATTTCCGGCTGAGATCTCCATGAAACATCCTTTCTCCTTGGCTGGTCAGCTGTGCAGCAGCCAGTGAATTCACAATTTTTAGCAGCCAATTTGATTTTGTGCCTGCCAAATCATTTTTTGGATCACAAAAGTCGGATCGAAACACAGGTGGGCTACCTTCCAGAGCGGCGAGCGGACCTGACAGACTTCAAAGCCAAAGTGAAAATGATCACGCACACTCATGCGTGTGCACATCCTGCCGCCCACACACACACATATACACTCACACTGAAATTCTCTCTGTGTCTTGATGGCGAATATTTCATGGCTCATTTGTCTGAGTGTCTGAACAACAGAAAGCGAGAGAGACAGAGAGATAAAAACTAATGATAGAGACAGGAAGAGAGAGGATGAATAATAGAAAGAAAAGATGAGAGGGAGCGCGAATAATAAAAAGAGAAGATGAGACTGTAGAGGGAGAATGGGTGTTGAAGTAATGATGCAGGGATAACATCCTCCTTATTGTCTCTGCATCTCCCTCTACGTCTCCTTTCTTTGTCTTGTTCTCCTTCTGTCTCTTCTCGTTGCCTCTACGTATCGCCGTCTTTCCTCGTCTGTCTCTCATCTTTCAAGTCATTTCATCATCAGCCACGCAGCAGAGACAAGGCCGAGTCAAAAATCACTCCCAAGACTTTTTTCTCACTTGAACCGAGACTGCAAAGGACCTCTTTGTGGTTCACATCCATGGACGGATTACTGAATAGACCTATCGAAGATGTCACTGAAAGGAAATGCTAAACAACTACAAAGAGATGCAAAATTACTACAAAGAGACTCAAAAGAACTACAAAGAGATGCTAAACGGCCACAAAGAGACGCAAAAGAACTACAAAGAGACTCAAAATGACTACAAAGAGACTCAAAACAACTACAAAGAGATGCAAAACGACTACAAAGAGATGCAAAACGACTACAAAGAGACTTAAAACAACCACAAAGAGATGCAAAACAACTACAAAGAGACTGAAAAACGTCTAAAACAACCACAAAGACACGCAAAACAACTACAAAGAGATGCAAAATGGCTACAAAGAGACTGAAAACGGCTAAATTGACCACAAAGAGACGCAAAGCGTCCAGAGAACCAGAGTCTGATTCTTAACAGCAGGGCTTCCTTTAACACCTTCAATTAACATGCAGCTCATATCCAAGTAGATCCCAGACAGGAATTACCACCACATTTCTGTTACAGCTACCATTTAATAATGAATCTCAAATATATCACAGCAATATGCACATAGGTGTCCCCCCGCCAGGCACCTTTCTCTCACAGCTAATTTAAAATGACTGGATTTGTGTGTTTGAAACGTCGACTTGCCATCTCCAGGGACGTTACATTTCTTTAACTTTTGAAACTAGCCTTAATTAACACCCCACAGGCATCAGCTGCTTCTCTTTATCAGAACCCTCTTATTGAAACAATGACCAAATGTGTGCATTTTATAATTCTGTTAGTTTGAATTATTTAATCGCAAATAAGCAAATACAAAAGAGTAAGAAGATCCGTCGAAGGTTCAGTGGAAGAGTTTCATGTCTGAAGAACAAGTTCCTTTGATAGGAATGTGACATCCCCGAATCATGACTCCTTTCTTCTCTGACCCTCCCCTTTCCTCCTCCTCCTCCTCCTCCTCCTCTGCTCTCTCATTATGTGCTGTTTTAATTAGCCCGTCTGATATGGCAACTGGACTTCAGAGAGACAGCAAGAGAGGAAGATGGAGAGATAGAGACAGGGATGGAGGAGGGAAAAAATGGAGAGATAAAGGAAGAAGTAAAGAGGGTTTTTGAAGTCGACAGCGTACTTTGTGGGTTAATTACACAGGCGTTTCCTCCCACTTCTCTTTCTCCTTCACTTTTTTTATTTTGTAAAAGAAAATGTGGATGGAGGAGTGCTGGACTGAAATGTTCTTGCAATAAAATAATTAAGATAAGTAGATGAAAAGGTCATGTGACATGCTGTCTGTTGAAACAACCATAATTTAATTTTAAAAAAGCGTTTGCATTTTGCTTACTTTGGCATCTTTCGACTTAAATAATAATATTAAATTACATTATTCATGTTATTAAATTGACCATGAAGCTTAATATATATATAAATATAAATGTATCCAAGCAAGCTTTTTTCCTCACTAATAAGAATAAAAGTCTTTAGGAAACACTGGCAAGTTGTGACCTTTTTCAGTAAAAGTTAAAGCTCAAACAATTAGTTGATTAATCGTTAAGTTGATCAACAGAAAATAATTTTGAGAGTCACCTAATAATTCAAGCAAACATTCTGTGAATTTGCTGCTTTGTAAACTGAATATTTTGGGTTTTTGACTGTTGGTTGGACAAAACAAGGAATTTAAATAAGTCAACTTGCACTCTTTCACCGTTTTATTGACCACACAATTATTTAATTAACTGGGAGAATAATTGGCAGATTACTTAATGAAAATTATCGCTGCAGCTCTGATAAAAATAGTGTCAAAAATAGTATCTGCTGCTGGTGACTTTGGTCTGAAAACATGTGTGTCAGCCTTCAGACACCATATGGGTTCAACTCCATTGTGTATGTGTTGTTGTTGTGCCTCAGCACGCTCCCACACGGGGCCCAGATGCCGGCCAGATTGCCAAGTTGTGTTTAATGCCAGCTACTTTTTAATGGTTGATTTTTGTTCTCACAGTGAACTCTTATTGTATGGAAGACATTCATCCATCCATCCAGCCAGTGGTGACCGTGGTGTAGTTGGTTTATAGCCTAACGTTAGCTTTTTGCTTCTGCTGATTGCATTTATGCTTCAAAAATCATAAAAGTGGTGTTCATTTGTGAAGATTATCTTGCTGAACAAAACGTGTAAGTATCATAATAATCCAAAAAAATCCCATTGGCTTTTTGTCGAGGGAACCAGGGCGATGCTAACTTCTGGGTTGGCCTACAAAAATACGTCATCCCTGCACAAATTCAGATCTGATCATCTCCTTTATCCTGTTTGCATATTATACAGCATCTGTGCTGTGCTGTTCGCTTTACTATTGTACTGTGTACTTTTTCGTTTATCCGCTGCACTGTGGTCCCCTGTACGAGTTGGTAGAACAGCTAAAAGGACATGATCCCTCACTGGCTTCCCACATATGCATACTGCCAGTAAACCACTGGTTCCAAACCTTTTCGTCTTGTGATTCTTTAAAGCAATGCCCACTCGTGACCTCTTGCCACACGTCTGAGTTGCAAGCCGTTCAAGTGTGCCGCAAAAACATAATACAAGAGTTTTCACAGGCTGAGTCGTACAACCTGTGACTTTGTGTGTGAAATCAGTGGAGTTCCTCTTTTAGAAGTCGTGTTTTGAGATTCATTTATCAAAAGACTTTGATGCATGCAAGTACATCTCTAATGACGGTGAACTTTTCTTGAATCTGGCCCTTTAAGAAGTCCCACCAAATCTGCCACAATGAGATGAAAATGAGACGGGCATATTGACATTAATATTGCATCACTTTCAAGAGTGTTTGCCATGATGTTTCGTGAACACGACCCAGATTCTCGCCAAACAGTCTAATCCTATGAATAAACATTGTTCAAATTAGACAAGACACACGCTCATGCACACACACACACACACACACGCACACATCCCTCATCACTAAGGCTTTAATGCAGGACTCATCTCTCGCAATTATGGCAGTTATTTCATGTTAGACTGAGACTTTATTGCTCACACTGGATGAAAGAAGGAGGCAGTTGTGTTGTTTTTAATGGACTGACCATCACCTTTCCATCTCTAAATAAATGACGAATTGGCTCCAAAATGAGCCGGTGGCTCTGCAGTACGCCCTCCACCTCCGCTTTACAGTCGATATTAAAGGCTTTTCTCCTGCAGAACTGCAGAACCTGGAAATCATAGAGAACCACATTGACTGAAGATGCAGATCAAAATGCATTTGAGTGGCGGCTTTGACAAAATGTTGTCAGTATTGTTGTCTTAAAAAAAAACGTTTCAAGTGTGGCGGGTGATGACCTTGGCACACCGTGGGATCACCGGTGCCGAGTGGATGTACCATTTGTGTGCATGTTAGTAAGTGTGTGTGTGTGTGTGTGTGTGTGTGTGTGTGTGTGTGTGTGAGAGAGAGAGAGAGAGAGTGTGTGATGTAGCAGTGAAGTATCTGCAGCCAGAGGGCCAGATGGAGACAAATGGATGATCTTTCAAGACAACAGCCCTCCAATTAACACACAGACACTCTCACAAATCACACTCACACACCCCACACTCATGCAAAGCAAACAGACACACACACAC
>VMKM01001424.1:0-141911 GCA_008360985.2 Macquaria ambigua
TATGTGTATATATATGTATATATATATATGTGTGTATATATATATATATGTATATATATGTATATATATATATGTGTGTATATATATATATATATATATATATATATGTGTATGTGTATATGTATATATGTGTATGTGTATATGTATATGTGTATATATATATATAGAGAAAGAGTGCAGGAGAGGCAGGTGAGGGGCAGGAGAGGTATATATATATATATATATATGTGTGTATATATATATATATATATACACACACACACATATATATATACACACACACACATATATACATACAGTTGCCTACGGGTATGTATAGAAAACGCAGAATGACATTACTGTAACATTCACTTTGAGTTGTGTTTCTGGACACTTGGCAAATTAAAGTCCAATATTCACTCTCCTTTTAGCTCTGTTTTGATTTAACTCCTGAGGGAAAAATAGTCTCTTTAGCTGCTAAATGCTAACTTTGTCTGTCAGCCGTTTGGTGCTGTGCAAGCATCATACAGTGGGTTTTTAGAGCTTTTTCACTAAAAACAGCTGCCTTCTGCGCTTGGAAATGATGCCAATGAGAGCGGTGAGAGTCAACCAAAAAAGTAAAAGCTGTAAAAACCAAAAGAACTAGCTGAAAAACGCTAAAGTACTCCATAGAGCCTAGGGGAACTGCAGAGTCTGGTGTATTCCCTTTTTTCCACTTAATTAGGTTTATCAGTTTACTCTATTTATACATTATAGTTATCAGCAAGACTCTGTTGATGCATGATCCATCCATTGATCCCCTTCATTTTCACTACACAGTACTGCAGGTTGTCTCTTTGTGTGCAAGCTGGAGAGCCAGTTTGTTTTAACAATCCTCTGACTGTGTCCAGGGAGACATAATGACTTGTCATGAGAATAGGAGGGAGCTGTACTCAGATAAACAACATGTGACCAAGGCCTGTTTTTACACAAACACCTGCACCCCCGCCACTGTTTACTTCTCGCTGGCCTCGTTTCCACTGCAGAGCGGTCTTCTAATTTATGCCACCCAATTTTTTCCTGGAATGTAATGTCTGAAACAGTTGTTCGAGTTTTGGGGTGTTAATTCTTTTCATGTTTTCATAATGTACAACTTTATTTATTTTATATGTAGAAAATATCTAAAATAAATGAAATATATACTGTATTTCAATTTTAGTTTAGTTTGTTAGTTTGGCTGGAAAACTGATTGCATGTTTGCAACATGGATTGTGTAATACAAACAATAAATCAGATGTATTTACAGTGCATGATGTTTTCATTTGGCACTCACTAAAAATAGCCAAAAGTCATGAACCTATAAATGACTGTCAGATGATTTGTACAGTAACCTGGGCAGGCAGAAAACAAAAAGGGTGCTTTAGACACTTTTAGACACAATTGGTGCTGTTGACCTGCACTTGAACCTACTGTGGGGAGGTAGCCAATACTCACAAAAGGACAGGATACAGATGTTTTGCAGCCATGTGCCCTAGATCTGCTTAAATTCAACTCCATCAACTGCGCAAACCAAAAATGTGCGCTCATATTTTAACACTGCTAGCACAAATAAAAGGACACAGTTTGACAATGATCCAAACTGCTCTATCTCTGAAGCATTCTTGTCTCCTCCCTCCGTGTCCTTTCTGCTGACCTCTTCACTTCCCCCTTTCTCCCATTTGCCCCAGAGTCAATGACGTACTGACCCAATGCTCCACATGAATCTGCTGTCCCCAAGCTCCTCTTTTACAAAAAAAAGAGGGAAAAGTGCAAAGCCAGCGGTAGACCAGACATAGCAACCATCCAATTTTCAGAACTTATAATTCCATTATTTGTGGCTGTATCTGCCTGCAACACAGCGGGTGAAGTGGCACCACAGCTGAAATTGTGTTAATGCAGACAACGGCGGTGCAGTTCAATTTTGGTACTTATTTTGGAATTAAATCTTACCAGCAATGTCACGTATGAAGTCCCATGTGTATGTGTATACATGAGGTCTATTCCTTTCCGTTGACTAAATACAGCATCAGGAATGGTATGCGTGTTCCATATGCGGTTTCTAATTTGAGAGATGGGCTGCATGTAGTTATGCACAAGTCAAACAGTGTGGGTATTAATAATGTGACTATGTTGCTCCAGACTTGTTTCCAGATTGCAGTGTGCTTCTGGTAACCAAAATTGCAAAAATCTGTTAGTCACACCAACACATGCTGCTACCACGAGGGAAAATATATCAAGGGTCAAGGGATAGAGGGTTGGACAGATTGTAAAGCCCAATGAGGCACATCTGTGATTTGTGATTTTGGGCAATATGAATGAAATTGACTTGACTTGACCACAAGTTTGCACTTTTCTTAAATCTGATCTGTAATATTATATTGGTGGTCTATTTGTGTCATTGATTGATTAATTGATTTTGGCCACTTGTTCGCAGCAGAAAAAAGTTGTGAACACAACACTGAAATATCATCACCTTTAGTTGATATGTTGAACTTGTTAGCAAACAGCTGCTTATTTACACATCCAGCAGTTATGGAGCAACATGATCATTTATTTGGAGTCATGTTTCCGGCCACCTGATGAATATAAGTCCAATATTCACTCACTTTTTTTTTTCACCAGCTAGTCGCTAACCGTGTCTGTCTGCTGTTTGGTGCTGAGCAGGTAGTGTCCAGAGGGTTTTTAGAGCTTTTTTTTGCTGAAAACAGCTGCCTGTGGCTAAAAACAACACTGAGAGCGGTGAGAGTGAACCAAAACAGTAAAGCTGCGGGCCAGACGGCTAAACAATGAGCTTAAACTTCATGTAAAGCTCTGTGAAGCCAAGAGGATCTGCAGATTCAGATGATAATTCTCTGTAGGTTCATCCCCTTTCACATTGTTTTCATGTTGTCATTTGACACATTATTATAAAAATATAAATTATAGCCACTCTAAAATGAGTTAACAGTACAAGCATGGGCCCCAAGTGTCATGACCCATGAAGCCAATCAAAGCCTACTGAATGCAAACACTAACTGAAGGGTCTTGTTCTCTGTTCAACTGTACATTTCTTATCTAATTCAACAACAAAAAGTGCTAAATAAACTATTTTAGATTGATTGACGGATTGAGGCAACATTTTCTCCCTAGCATTCTGTCCCAGTTCCTCCCACCTAGAGGCTCTTGAATGCATGTTGACACATAGAAAAATCTGAGAGTGCTGAGAGATGAAAGGCAGCAACAAGTGGGCTTAGGGTCGACGTTGGGTTGTTTTGCTGCTTTGCCGTTTGTTCTGTTTTGCCCCGATTCTCCTCAGAAATGCTAATGGAAGGGGATGCTGGGAGCGGGGGTTGGCAGCAAACTGACAGATTAGCATAACAATAGCATTCATAACAAACGCACACACACGCGTGAAGGTTCATATGAAGGCACACACATGAACACACTCACATGCATATGCATCCCTGCAGCCACAGTTGCTCAGTCTTTTGCATCCACCCACACACACACACGTTCACACAATTTCACTTTCACCAGGTAGTTAGTGTTATAGTGTAAGAGAGAAAAAGCGTTTTTTGTGGTGGTCGGGGCATGAAAAGGTCAGAGAACTGGAACAGCCTGCAGACAACGAACGAATGAACGTGTGTGTGTGTGTGTGTGTGTGTGTGTGTGTGTGTGTATGTGTGTGCACAAGAGAGAAATGACACCTTTGTGTGTCTCCTTGGAGAAGAGAAGAGCAGGCCTTTTCTGTCTGAGAGTCTTGAGTGTGTCCAGCTGACGGTGTCAGTGTGTTTGAGTGCCAATAGGAGCCTGGTAATTATCAGCCCTATTCAGACGCCGAACACACATACTGTACACATACACGCACACACTCGCAAACCTCAGCTAAGCCTTGGTGCACAAACAGCACACGAAATTAAACATCAATCACATATTACCAGAAAAAGCCCAATCACATTTGAGACATGAAAAGGGTAAACACTGCACCATGCAAATTCGAACGCTTAAAAATTAAAGTTCACCGTTAATTAGAAGCAAAGCTGATCACGTGCACACAGAGCCACCGTTACCGTGGTACTGTAAAGTGAAAAAGCAGAACATCCCTGTGTACACAACGTGACACAAAACACTTGTGGAGCCTAAGAATAGTAGCTGCTCCAGTTCATTTCACTCACTGAGTAAAGTGCCGCTGTTCATTATAGCTTTAGTCACCGGCTGTACTTTGTTGAATGAAAAACAACAAATAAGCCAGTGGCACTTCAAACACAATCATCATGTACTCTTACTCCCATCTCTGCTGGTCACTTGCAGTATGAAATCCGAAGCTGTTATCTCACTGAAAAACGTCCATGTTTTGTTCCCTGATGGAGGATACAGGTACCACTTGAGCTAATGTAGTTACACTCAAATCAGACTGGAGTGCAGCAATTATGGCCTTTGAGAGTTTGAAACTTTAACTTATACCTTCAACAGCCTGATTATTGTTATACTTAAAATGCCAGAACACAGTGCCAATGCACATAATTGATCCGAGTTTTGTCAAATGTATAAATGTTTACCTTTATTACGATGGCACCTTTAGGAAAACTAGTTTCTACAGCTTTGTCAAGATTTTGTCAAGTCTTACAAATGAACATGCAGACACGGCAATCCTTATTGCATGGAGGACTGTCACTGTGCGTGTGATAGGTTTCTTACTCTTGCAGGATCTTGCTGTCAGTTGTCTGAGGGAAACCGAAGTCCATCACCTCGTCCATCAGCTCGTACACGGTCACAAAGTTGTCACGAATACTCTCCTCCTCAAGCTCCTTAAAGTACTCCTTAAATACCTACAGACACAAACAGGCAGACACAGTTCAACACATGATATATGATATGTAAGTTGTTCGGCTGTACTTTCATGTTTTTTGCATAGTGTAAATTCATGCCATCTGTTGGCTGTATTCAAGAAGCAAAAGCCCAGAGGAAGACGTTCGGCACAGCATCGAACACATATGCAGTGAAGAAACAGCCAATGAAATAAGAGGTGTGTGTTGTCTAGTTTGCTGGTCATGTGACAATCAAATTGTAATCACAGAAAAAGCTCACTATGATCACTGAAAATACTCATTTCTGATTGGTCTCTACTAAATTAATATAATCTGCCACCTCAACTAACAACAATTCAATCAGGCTGTGTGGGTTGATAACATGTTCTGAACACATGTAGCAAGTAGAAGTTAAAGATTTGGACTAAAGTGTCAGGAAACAGACGCACCTGGACAATTTTATAAAGAAAGGAGTACACCAGAGCAGCATTGGCATTCTTCTTGGTCATCGCCACCACTGAAGAAAGGACTGTTAAGAAACAAGTGTACATCTACGAGTGACAGGCACATTATCTTGAGTTAAAAACCTGCAAATTGTAATGAACAAGAAATGGACCCACAGAATCTAAAAGATGTTCACTACATGGAGACATGTAGTGAACATCTTTCAGAAACTGTGGGTGGTTGTGAGATGAATGCAGTGACATAAAAAGTTAGCAGAAGGCATCATACTGGCAAGCAACTGAGAACATGGCCACAGGGAGGTAAAACAGCTCAGTTGTCTAATGCAGTGCACTGGGAATACAACTTACTCACAACTGCAATATCATGCTGAATTAATAATGTGTAAGGAAGTTTGACTGCCCAATCTCGCATTTAGAAAAGAGGATATACAGTGCATAACACATCACAGTGAATCTGTGTTCAGTTTTTCGACTGGCTGTGAAGTAAGATCTGATGAAACAGAAGCTGAGAAGCTGCCTGCTGCAGAGACCTGAAGCACAGGACTTCCTATGGAGCTGGAGATATCTATGGGAAGAGGCCATTCAGGTACAGTATATGTATTAGATGCTGTAAATCTCTGCTACATTTCTCTGCAGATATGATAATGAATACCCATGACTGATGGGACATTTAAGTAGAAAGCATGGGTGCCAATTACTCTGGGAAACTATACTATGATAAATTGGTGAATTAACACAGAGCTTCAGACTCAAATTCAGTTTACTGCCATAAAGGCTCCTTTTCAACAGACACAACGAAGCACATTATTCAGACTTGAACTCAAATGGATACAGTAAAGGTTGCTGTGTTTGATCCACAGGAAGTGTGAGGACCCATGGCTGACCATAGGTGTCATCTCAGCCTCCTCTTCTCTCTTCATCAGGATGGGCATAAAGTGGTCAATCTCATTCATGTCCATGTTCCCCATGTAGTTACGGCAGATTAGCACCTGGATCCATAAAGTAAAGAACACAATATAGAGGCAGAAGATAATTATTATACAGGCACTACCAAGTCGTTAAATATTTATAGCCTTTGGCTGAGATACCAAACCTGAGCACTCAAGCTTAAAGATGCTTCAACGACCAAACCCTAACCTCATGGATGGAAATGACACAGTTTTCCAGATTCATCTCAAACAAAGGTGTGCAAACTTCATAAATGCAAATACAATTTAAAAGAAAAAAGTTAGAAGACATTAATGAAAACTGAAGTGGCTGTAAAGAAGAAAAACTATGAAACTCAATTTACTCTTAAACTGTTAAAAACATTAATTTGTGAAGTTCAATCCATTCCAGGAGTTATTTTGTTCAGCAGTGTTCAAGCAAACAAAACCAGCACGGCTATATGGACGCCACTGTCAGTCTGTCAGCCTGTCAGTCTGTCCACCACTTTGGTTCAGACTGAGATATCCCAACAACTATTTGATCAATTGAAATGATGAAATTATGTACATATATTCATGGTCCCCAGAGGATGAATCCTACTGACTTTGGTGATCCCCTGACTTCTCCTCTAGCGTCACCATGAGGTTTGACCTTTGTGGTTTTGAGTGAAATGTCAACAACTATTGGGATTGATTGCCATGAAATTTTCACATCCCCCTCAGAATGAACTGTAATCACTTTGTTGATCTTTTAACTTTTTAATCTATAGTGCCAACATTGGGTCAACATTTTAAATTCTCTGGTTTATGACCAAATACCTGCAAAACTAGAAACATTCCCATCAGCCTCAGCTGTAATTTGTCTTTTGTGCTAATTTGTGCAAATATTAGCAGGCTAACATGCTAAACTAAAACGCCGCTAGCATGGCTGCAGACTGTAGATTCTTAGTCTTGTTTCCGCACAACCACTTTCCCATAAGTGTATCTGGAATTCTCTTCTATGTTAGTGATTTCCTACATTTTAGTGAAATGGCTTTTAACAACCCTCTAAAGAAAGCAAGAACCTCTTTTGTAATAAAAGGTGGGCATGGGCTTATAAATATAGCTAGCTACCTAGTCAATTACTTGTGGACACGTAGATGATTGCAGCCTGTCCAAATTCTAAAAAGAGACTACAAGACAACTTGATTTTTCTGCCTTTTCTTTAGTGGATTTCTCCCCACAGGTGACTGCTGTTAAATGCCAACGCAAATTGCTGAGTCGATAAAAGATGCCCTCTTTCTTTGAATCTAAGAGACTGACATTCTGACGTTTACTAAACACACAGGTGAATCACTTTCTGCAAAGAAACTCCATTGTGGATGATGCACCGAAAATAATACACACAAGAAAAAGACCAAACAACAAAAAGATGACCCAGAAACTCAAGTTACACTGCAAATAGCAGCTGTTGTGGTAAGTCATGGATTTGAAGTGAAAACAAATTAACCAAAATTGACAGAAACATACATGTTTATATCACATCACAATTTAAATATATTTTAAAGTTATTTTGGACATATTTTAGGTCTGATCAGTATCAGGGATTGTGACTAAGACAGGATCAGGATCAGGTGCTGTCTAGACATTTTCAGACTAAGTCACAAATGTGGCTGTTTTTTCACAGAAATGAAAAGATTAATGTCATTTAGAGCTGAGAAACCACCACACCCTCTCATTTTAAAAGAAACACACACACACACACACACACACACACACGATGAGTCAGCAGTCTTGCTAGAGTCCGGACACACAGAGTGAAGTGAAGAAAGAGATCAAAGCTTCTACGCTTCAGGGGTCTAGAGGACACACACACACATGAACAAAGCTCCCCCCCTTCTTTAATAGAGGTGTCTGTTGTACAGGGGTCACACAGGGGCACATACAACAAAGGCAGGGGGAAATAAGAAATAAAAAAAAAGGAAATGCCAGGAAAGTAAAGTAATCTGGGGGAGAATAAAGGATATGAACAGGCCACTGCTCTGCTTCTGTGAGAGGAAACTGAAACCACAGAGCAAAGAGTTCAGAGGTCACCGGGGAGAGAGAGAATGAGGTATAGACAAATCTTTGTATCAAAAACAACAGCAATACTGAAAGCCCCTGAAAGAGCATCCAGAGATTCTCTTTGTAGATCTGGAAGTAAACTTTGATAGAAAAACATTGCAGCAAAAATGTGCAAATTATTCTGAACTGCAAATTTAGACCTGCCAACATTATTACTGGTTATTCCTCTTATTAATTCCTATTAATGCAGAACATACTCAATCATTTAAAGTCAACAGCAAGTGAAGATTTCATGTTGGTTTAAAATTTGTGCTGAAACCATGAAGCGCCGACTCAGTCGACTGAAAATGAATCACCAACAATTTTGATAATAATTATTAATAATAATTGTCAAATAATTGTTAAAGCAGTTTATAAAGAAAAAATACCACATATTCTGTTTTATATAATTGGAAACTGAATATCTAGGGTTTTGGACTGTTGGCCGGACAAAATAAGCAATTTGACAACATTGTCTTAGATTTTGAGAAATTCTTATGGTTTTTTGCTATTTTCTGACATTTTATAGACTAAATGATTAATCATAATCATTACTTGCAGCCATTTTTAAAATGCACCGTTGATAAACGATTACCAGATAATCCACATCCCACACGTGCTGAATGAGGATCTAAAGAGCATTGCAAAGGGTTAAAACACTGAATATTGGTGCCACTAATATAATGCCACCAACATAATCAGTTACAAAGCTGGCAATGCACACTTGAAACGTTTGTGCATCAACTCATCAACCTGCAGTATTTCTACCCTGGCTTTCCATCCACTCGTTGCCAGATCATTGTTCCAGCTCGCTTGGTAGCAAGCTCTCAGGCCTTCAGTTGGAAATAATCTGTACTTGTGTTTTCTTGTGCTCCACCTAAACTTGTTTCTCTGTGCCCAGGTTCATGTCATCCTCTGGTTTGGCCTATTCTCCGGTGTGCTCCGTCTGCCTGCCTTCCACCTCAGCCAGCCTCGTCTTCCTTCTCATCAGTCTCCCACTCACCTCCATCGGGTCCGGCCGCCACCTGCCTCACCTGCCAACCCCCCCTCCCCGACCAATAAACACTACTAACCGTTCAACCTACTCGGTGTCTGTGTCCTGCACTTGGGTCCTCTCCGCTAATCATGTCACAGTTTGAGTTGGGAGAAATTATTTGTGAACAATGACGTTAATTTCTGCAATACAAAAATGAATCAAGTAACATTATCACTGAGTTCCAGTAATTCCCTGAGATTAAATCAAGCGCGTTTATGGTGATGAGGTGTGACAAGTTTCTTATTGACTGCTCTATTACTCATTCTGCTCCCCATTGTCGGTATATTGATGTGTTCAACTTTCTTTTCTCAATCAGTCACGTGTTTCTTGACTGGGTGTGAGGACAACAGCACAGTGAGACGTTCAGGGAGTTGCCAGCTTGCTGGTTCATCCTTTGACAATAGATACTGTATTAGGCTGGAAGCTGTGGCAATTATGTCCCAGCTAGAATCACAATGATGATTTAGAGCAGCTTATGTTTCACCTTCAGGATATTTAAGAGTCAACGTATGAGTGTCATGTCATGTTTGTTCGAATGTGTGTCAGTTAAACTCAGATTAAAAAGGAAAACATCAGATAGCGTCATATATTCAGCAGAGGCAGAGCACATCAAACAGAACACCTCGCACAAACAGTTAGCATATTTCATGCCCCAAAGCAGAATGCAGCTACTTAATAATCCAGGTCTCATTAAATTCTACTGTGAATGTGTTCCTTCCAAGTTAAGAGGCTATACTGTCTGATAAAAACTTATTTCTGGTAAGTTGTGTTGGCATTTACAAATACTTATAACATCTGCATCCCTCCATTACATTCCTATAAATGTAATCATACATGATGACATTCATATATGACAAGTTGCTCAAAGGGGTTTACATAGAAATAGATTAGAGTAAAAGACTAAAGATTAAAATAAGACATGTATTAGCAGCAAAAACAGACAGAAATAAGGCAGAAGGGAATAAAAACAAATAAAAGTGAACACATTGAAACTAAGGAATATTTATAGAGACAGACACATTCATAAAAAGCACAATGAAGAATAGTATAAAAGAGAAATTATGTTAAATAGCAGTTTTTAAAATGGCACTTTCTACTGCAGTATAGGGACATTTCTTACTGTGGTGATCCGTTTCTGGTTCAGTCTAGAAGAATCACCATTTTTGCTGTTTTACTCGAATGTCACAAAAACAACACAATCTTTTCTCTTAAAGCCACTTGTGGCGTTAAAATATCACCACTCATCACTCATTCCAGGGATTTAGGGGAAGTTCTTTATTAGGGCACACAAGGCAATCAGTGACTGTTTACAATGTGTTCAATCAATGGGAACCACTCGCTGCTGACCTCTAAAGGCAAATGGCAACCAGAAAACTCTCACTGGAGTGTATCACCGGAAGGCAAACAGGACCAGAAACAACTCTACAAAGCTATCAGTCAGTTTCTATCACTCACCAACAGTTTGGAAAACAATCACAGCACAAATCTTAAAGCACAACTCCATTATCACTCTGAGAAAAATATTGCAGAATAATGATGATATTTTAGGGTGACAGGGCTGTTAGGAGTTAACAGTGGCTTACTTGTAGATGAAATAATGGCGCACTGAAGAACGCAAAAAGACGCCACTGAGTTGGTCCATCAATTGCACCCATTAAGCATTGTGCATGCTCACAGTGCCTCTTTTTCTACACAGCTAGAGGTTCATTGTTGCTCAACATTCACAATTCAACAACACCAAGAGTCAACAACACCCATGCTAGCAGCTCTGTGAGGCTACACAGCGGTGCACTGAGCTGAATGCTAACATCAGCATGCTAACATGCTCACACATGCTGATGTTTAGCCAGTATGATGTCAGACCATGTTCATCATCTTAGTTTAGCATGCTAACATTTGGTAATTAGTGCAAAGTACAGATAAGGCTGGTGGGAATGCCATTCGTTTTGCAGCTATTTGGTTATATACCAAAGTATTGGACAAATCAAACTTTTGATCTGATGATGAGGCTAGATGAAAAGTCAGGGGATCAGCAAAGTCATGAGGATTTACCCTTTGGGCACGACAAATGTCTGTACCAAATTTTATATCAAGCCATTTAACGGTTGTTGAGATATTTCAGTCTGGACCAACCCAAGAGCCAGTCCGCTTGCGTGGTTAAAACGGATGAAAACAAGTAAGTCTTGGCTAATTCTGGCACATTTATACTCTAATGTTGATGGATGGGCATTGTCCCTGATAAATAAACACAAAATACAAAACTAACAACTGTAGCTCCTTTGGAACCACCATGCTACTCACGACAGCCCAAAACTTCTGCTTCAACATGTGAAGCACAGAACAAATGATGCCACGCTGATTTCAAAAGTCTGACATTTCAGTCTACATAGCTGGTCCCAGCAGACAGCAGTGTGCGGTCTAGTGCCCAGGATCTACAACTTGCAGGGGGGCGGACCTGAAGGTGGAGGGATAAAGGGCAGAGGTGGGCACTGGCAGCAGCGGTGTGTTTTCAACTGTGTCTAGGAACGTGTGTACCGGAGTGACCTGTGGTTGCCTATACGATTATTTTTATCCATGGTATCATTCTGAATATTTTTCACCCTGTCCTGCCTTCTAGTTTAGTGGATTTTTAATTGCAGCTACAATACAACAGCTGATTTTTCTGCTTTCACTGCTGTAACAGAGGACAGAGGACCATGCCTGGTCAGGACAGAGGGAGGGAGAGGACTGAAGGTGAAGACTGACTTGCCCCAGGGCAGAGACAGCGAGAGAGAGAAAGAGAAAACCTTTAATCTGTACAATCAGACATCCAGGCTATGAGGCACTGATCCTTTTCCCTGGTGGGTATTGTCAAGCATATAAGGCTTCTTCAGCAATTCCTTTTCTTACCCTCAAATAAATTAACCCTGTGAGATTTAGATGTAAAACCTGATGAAGTAAGAAAGAGTGAAAATTAATTTTCAGACACTATTAAGGCTGCAACTGAGCATTATTTTCATGATCAATTAAACTGACAATTAATTTCTCAATGAATAGTTTGGGCTATAAATGAATTTAAAAAAAAATGTGGAGGTTACATCTTCAAATTGCTTGTTTTGTGTGACCAATAGTCCAAATCCCAAAGAGATTCAATTTGCTATGATATTAAAGCTGAGACGACTAGTCAAAAATGAATCTACAACTATTTTGATAGTTGATTAATTGCAAAAATGCAAAAAACAATTCACTGGTTCCACCCTCTTTGCTGGTTTCTTGAGGTTTCTGATCGTTATCTTTGGGTTTTGAAGTGTTGGACGAACAAAACAAGCAATATGAAGACATCACTATGTGCTCTGGGGAATTGTGATGGACAATTTTCACAATTTTCTGACATTTTGTAGACTGAACGGTTAATGGTAAAAGAAATCTGCAGATTAGTTGATATGAGACATTAAGACATAAATAAAAGCAGCAAATCCTCACATTTGAGAAGCTAATGTTTGGCATTTCAGCTTAAAAGAAAAGAAAGACAAGTAAATTATTTATTAATATTCTGTCAATCGAGTAACTGCTTAATCCACTAAATGTTTCAGCTCTACATACTGTAGTGTCTCAAATATGGTTTTGTATGCATGTCAATCTCATGTCCAGACACAATGTTCCTATCACATGAAATAGGCTAAACCACTGTAATTTGTATTGGATATCCTTTTGGGGCTGCAAAAAGTAAAAGTTTTAAACTTTGAAATAGGACACATAACAGTAATAAAAGCTGCATCGCTGCACAAGAACAGGCCCTGTGTGTATACTGAACATTGGTGAAACGAGTTTGGCAAGTTGAGCCTTCCTGACTCTGTCTTACATGAGGGTTATAGTAGTAAGTTAGCATGTCTTTGCCAGGAAATGAAAAGTATTCTGGCATATGTACAGTTGCTACAGTACAAGAAATTAAAAAAAATGAAAATATCCTTCAATTTCTGGACTTTATAACATACTCCTTTCTTGTAGCAGGTGCTTCGATGATAACATTGATGTCAACTTCCCCCCCAGTAACAAGTCGCCACAAACTTACCTTTCCCTTCAGGTCGAGGATAAATATCGCCGACGCCGACATCTTGGTGGAGAAAAATCCTCGAGAACAAGAACTAGCCTAGATAATATGTGGGTCTACTGTAAGATATATGGGTCACTTAAAGGGAATAATATTCGCTCCCATGGATTCATCCTCCTTCCTCCTCTCCTCCACTCTCTTCAGTCGTTGCGTTTCACTGCAACTCGCTGCTTTTGCGGAGCGGAGTGTGAAGCTAGCTGCAGTACAAGAAACACAACTTCCGGCGGTTAGCTTTAGTTTAGTGTAGGCTAGTTTATTAGAATCCCTATTAGCTACAGCATCGCAACCTGGGGTCATAACACACAACAGTAGGCCTACAAAATAAACAGGACAAAAACAAGAACAAATACACACACAAGCTCCTGACAATACAATAATCAAACCACAATCCACCAGTGTTGGGTAAGATTCCTTTAAATACTTTTCTTTACAGTTTACTGATTACCTTGCAATTGTAATAAATAGGCTAACACAATTTGTTGGATTACTCCAACGCAATAACAAAACTTGTTTGTATCTGATCACTTTAGGATTACCCAGGTTCATAACTAGCATTGCTGTATTTCAAGTAGTTTATAATAATTTATGCTCTTAATCTCACACTCCAGTATGTTATTCCTTAAAACATTCGTGTTGGTTATCCAAAAGCAATCACAAGTTGCTGGGATGTTTTACTTTAATTCACCCAAGATTACCAATGGCATATAAAGTAAGTACTGTACTACCTTTTGAGCTATGTGTACTTTACTTGAGTAATCCCATTTCATGCACTTTTTTTAAATTAACCATATGCACTTACCTGTAGGCTACTTGAGATTTGATATTGTACATACATAGCTATACACAACTTCTCATACATAAATGCAACTCAGCAAGAAGCAACTTGAGATATGAGAAACTTATGCTCCTTTCCATTAACTTTGTTCATATTTTTGGCACTGTGTATACTTTGGATTTTGTGGATTTTGGTTCTGTTTATTGATATTTTCATACTTGCACCTATGTTATATTTGCACTCTTTATATTCACCCTCTTTCCTACTTTGTACCTAAACTGCAGCAGAACAATTATAAGAGATAAATAAAGTTCTGTCTTAACTTAATTCACAGCTATAGTTTCTTTGCAGATTAGGTTTTATATACAAAACATATGATGCATTTATTAAAATGTTTGCATTAATATAGATCAAAATACACAGTAAATAAAGCACTTAAAATTGTTGCAGTTTGTATTATCCACACCCATAGTAGCTAGCAATTTCGAATTCTGCACTTTTATTTTGAAGGCGGGATTGCCATTGTTCCGGTTTTGCGCCGGCTCGTCTATGTGAACTTGACGCGCCGTGTTTCCGGGTAGGAGGCTCGCCTGACAGCTTCACACAGACCTGTCAGACCGCTCTCATCAGCTGGATGGTCTCGGAGGATCCGAAACGCTCCAGGCCTCTTTTTCGAGACACAGTGTCAGGCTTAATTACTGTTGTTGATACCAGCAGTGTTGTAAAGTTTAAAAAGAAGTGAGTGAGTGTGATTATTCCAGTTTGTGACCAATGAGGAAAACGACAATCAAGACCAAATGGTGGAGAAAGTAGTCCTCAGAAGTTGCACCCATTGTTTGGATTTAAATATAGACTTGACCCATGCACACAGTCCAGGTTTTGGTTTCACCTGGATTTTTATTGAGGTCACACTGTTTACAATTTCGTGACCAAACCATATGATGAGTTTACAGCAGGGGAATACTGAATTCATGCACAGCCCCAGTCTATTGTTACCTTTCTAAAAATAGCAGTGAAGCTGAAAGTAACTCATTACAAGTTAGACTAATGCTTCTGCTATAATTGAGTCGGCCTACATTTTTTATGTAGGCTAGCAAAGTTGTACCTTTTTTCTAAGAACATTCAAACATGTTTGAAAGGCATGTTGTACTTGGTGTACAGTGATGCTGTAACAACACAATTTTAAAGACACCAACTGAAATTTGCTTTTCTCTCAGGAGGTTATTGATCTGTCTGAAAGCTCTCTTACAAAAGGAAGGATGGTCACCACTTTGCAGAGGATCACAGTGTCCTTATGTTGCCTACTCAGAGCTCTCTATAAAATCTGAATAGTTGAAAACAGTCATATCATACATTCATGCGTACTGTACTGTACACCTTTGCTTATGTGTTGCTCACAAAACATGACTGCAAAGTGAAACGTTCCAGTTTACATTCTGTCTAAATCATACACAGATATTTTGCACAGCCTGTGCTCTCAAATCAACTAATCAATCAACCAATCAACTCAGCCCAAAACTGTCAACAGATACAAAGGTGATTGGTTAATGTTCACATTTACAGAAGATCCTCTGAATTACTGTTTCAAGACAAAATTTGATTAATTTCATTATCACATATAACCGAGAAACACATAATTACTATTAATGTTACTGTTGTCAGTATACTGACAAGTAAGGCACGACAAATATGGCTTATTTATTGTCCTAAGTAATTCTCTTTTATGGTTCCTTAGATTGCACATTGAGAACTACTGCCATGATAATGCACTTTGCATTGAATAATTCTGTGCTGCCTTAAAATTAAGACACTCTTGAGCACTGGTGTTAACTTAACCAATGTTTACCAAGTGCCCATTTCATCATCAACAATATGAATCTTACTAAAAAAAACAAAAAAACAGAAAAATAAAGAAAAAGTGGGAGTGGAATCGGTGGTTCAGGGTGGTTTACACAGCCGAGGAGGTGTAGAGACAGTCCTACTAAGCGATGGTAAATTCAATCTCATCCATCTCTTCCTCTGTGTCCTCCATGATCTCCGCTGCTCGTTCAGCCCTCGCTCTCTCACTGGCCGGGATGTAGTTGTCCTCAATGAAGCCGTCATCATCCTCCTCGCTCACAGGAGGGATACAGCGAGGGTTAACTCCACGTCCCCCGTGCATGGCGAATTCCACCTCCAGGCCTGGAAGCAGCAATAGAAACACAAGTTGTGCTGCATTAGGACCAACAATAATTTAAAGGTAAGTCCTATATGTTATTCTAACTGACGGTGGGGTTGGTGTTTAGAAAAATGAAAAACTGCACTCCATTGGTGATTGAAAGCTGTAATCTGTAATGTCACAATGATGTACAGCCTGAAGCTGCTTTAACAGTGACAACGAACTGGATTTATGTGATCAAATGAAGCCTGACAGAAATTTTACTCCTAAATGAGCTTTTAAACATTATTGTTTTATCAGCTCACAAGCAGGGAGTGTGTCATAGAGAAAATTGATGTTGTCACATTTTGTATCTTTATGAATTTTTGTCATTAGTTGCTGATCATGAGATATTGTAGTGTTTTTCTTACAAATTCAGACTGCACTTTGTAAAGCACAATAAAAAAGACTTGGAACATAAAATGTTATTCTAATTTCTCTTCCTGTTTCAGATTCGGCCAGTAGTGTGCATTTCTCTTTTTTGGGTTACGGTCACATGTAAAAAATGTGTGGACATGAAATCACAGTTACATGTATAACGAGCAGGATGATTTATTGTTCTTGATGTTAGCCACAACCTGTGCCGATATTGTTTGGTGTTTAATTGATTTTTTTTGGCCACTTGGAAGCAGCACAATACTGACATCACCTCATGAAGTTGTAAGGGCAAAAACAGTTTATTTACACACCCAGCTGGTTGCAAACTTTGTCTGTCTGCCGTTTGGTGCTGAGCTGGTAGCGTACGGTCGGTTTCTCAGAGCTTTTTTGCGGAAAACAGCGGAACGTAAAACTAAAACAATGAGCTGAAAGACACTAAAATGCTCCATAAGGCTAAGGGGAACTAAAGAGTCGGGTGATAATTCTCTGTTTGTTCACCAAGTGACACCTTTCACATTATACTTGATTTAAAAAATATTGATTGGTGTAGCTTTAAGCACTTGCTAAACACACTACGGCAACAAGGACACTTAGCTTTTTTTATTCATGATTTTATTTTTTCTGCACTTTAATATTCATTCAAGACTTAATATTGGTGTTACCTAATAAATAATAAATACAGTGCATCACCTCTTGTGTAGCAATGGGGAAGAGGTTTAAAAAACAAACACATGTAAAAGCTTTGGTGGATTAGGAGGAAGTTGAGTAGTAAAACAAAAGTATCATATTTATTGTTTCTTGTAAGTCCCACATTTTTTTTTAGCTTTTGGACGGATGTTCATCACTCCTAAATGTTTATAGTCATCATCAGTGAAGCATCACTGTCTGTGTGTTATGTGTGAGTGTGTAATTTAAGGTTTGTTATATTAAGGTATGTTTTCTGGGTAAAAAAAACCAAACAAACCTGACGGGTCACACTGGCTAACAGTGTCTGTCTCCCTCAGCCGTGTGTGCCTGTAGCTGGCCAGGTAACGCCGAACCACCTGGCATTTAGCCAGAATGGCGATGAGAATGGAGACAGAGATGGCTGTGACCAGGACGGCCACCAGGAACTCCCAGTTGTGGGAGGTATATTTGCCTCTCTGGCTTGTCAACGTGTCTGCAATAGAGGAAATAAATCACATCCTGCTTAATGTGTTATGATTGTGAAGCAGCCTCCTGGTTTGATCACAAACTGGTGTTCTTTATCCTTGTCATTGTGGAAAGCACCTAAAAATCCCAGCTCCCTCCCAAACATCTAATCCCCTTTTTAACTGCCTGTCTTTACCAAAAATGATCTATAATCTGCTTTAGACTGGCAAGACTAAGAGCACATTTTTCTGAGGATACATGAATTATTTCTGTTTGACATTGCAGATATAACTGAATTCTTACCATTTTGTGTTGTTGTTGGTGTAGCTGCAGAGGGTGTGCTATTTAATGATAGTTCCATCTGGCTTTGCTCTTGTTTGTACAGTCTCTTTTGGGGTGTCACTTCTCCTGTGTGGCTCAGTTTGCCTCTTGTTGGATGAGACCTGTCTCTTGCTTTGGGGCACCATTAACTCTAGCATGAAGCCATGGGTCGTGGGTGTATATCACACATATGTCAGTCAAAGAGCAGTCATTTGTGACCTGCTAATTGGGAGCTTCTCTTTCTACAAGATCCAGCAGACTCTTGAACTCCTGTAACTGAAGCTGGAGAGGAGGTTTTAATTCCTTCGCCAACTGATGTTTGGTAATGTGCAAAGCTGGTTAGTGTTGTGTTGTCTTCAGCAGGTAAAAAATAAACGGGATCTGAGGGAAATGTTGCAGGGCATGCATCTCCCCAGATGAGGGAGGTAGTTGTCTGGAATATTTCTGTTGACCAGGAGGGAGTTAAACCTTCAGAGCTCCACTAGGTGGCAAGGTTGAGTGACAAGGGACTCGGTTCAGTAACAAAAGGTGAAAGGTGGTGGCAGCACCATCATCCTATGTATGAGTTGAAATATGAGCCAGCGTCCTCTTGCTGCAGTCAAATGAGGCTTTAGAGAAAGTGTGACAGAGAAAAAGAGAATTAAATCAGCATGAATCTTTGAATTTTACACACTTGCCTACAGAGGCGTCATGCAAAAAAGAAAAAATATCAGCCTTTTCATTTATGTAGAATATCAGTAAACTACCCCCTGTATCCCATGTGCATTATAGCTTTGAATTCTTTTGAACTCTTTGTGCCAGTAAATGCATATTTCATAACTGAGTCTCACAAAAAGAACACGAACAATCAAATGACCTAAATATTTCACTTAGTATGTATGATGAGTGAGAGTGTCAACATAAAAAGGAGACGCTGCCCGGATCCTTTAAATCCAGAAGTGATAATTGAGTACAAGCTGTCAGGAGCTCAGGGGGATATCATCCACAACAGGAAAAGTGTGTCGCAAACAGGAAGTCCCACATACTGTAGGACCTTCCTCCCTGTAGGTCTAGCTGACACAAAGCACTGGTAAAATCACTAATGTGTGGTGTGTGTGTGTGTGTGTGTGTGTGTGTGTGTGTGCGTGTGCGTGTGTGTGTGTGTGTGAAAGAATCTGACTATGTGCTTCACAGCTTCCTACAATACAGGAGCCACATACTTAATGATTCTCAAAGGACAATAAAAGAAAGCCTGCCAAACATTATTTGTTTAGAACATATTTGAAAGCTTTTCAATGATATTGCATGTTGCCCTGGAACATGACCGACATCTAAAGGCGATGCAGATGGGAAATGCCATCAAATATGACCAACATTAGGTTTTCAACTTCAGCATTTTGGGAAATACATTTATTCACTTTTTTTGGCAGAGTGTTAGATGAGAAGATCATTCTAAGCTGGACCCAGCAGCTGGTTAGCTTAGCGTAGCACAAAAACAGCTAGCCTGGCTCTGTCAAAAGATAACAAAACTCCCCTTCCGGCACCCGTAAAGCTCACTAATTAACACATTATATCTTGTTTGTTTAATTCATACAAAAATCTCTGCTGGTTCCTAGCCGAAAGAGTCTGACACTTAACCCTCCATAAAACGCATACACTTCGTTTTTTGTACGGATTAATCAAACAAGATATTAGGCTACATGTTAATTGGTGAGCTTTAGAGGTGCTGGTAGATGTTGTCACCTTTGGACAGAGCCAGGCTAGCTGTTAGTCTGTTAGTTAGCTGTAGTCTTTGTGCGAAGCTAAGCTAACTTGCTGCTGGCTGTAGTGTTGCTGATCTTCTCATGTAACTCTCCGCAATAAAAGCAAATAAGCGTATTTCCCATAATGTCTAACTATCCCTGATAAATTTGTATTGTATGGTTTTCCTATTTATTTTGTCTTTGTTTTCACTCTGTATTTTTATGATCCCCATCGAATTGTATCATGGATTCAAGTACTCTTCACTTTCGCTTGCTGTGGTCTGTCTGACTTGACATCAGAAACATCAGTGATGTTCTGAATGCAAATACATACCTGAAACTTGTGTTTGAAAGAGAGAGAACCTTTGTGTACAGCTATTTGCAAATTTGCCAGATATTTGCATGCATGAGTCTACAAGTCGTCTCCCTGTGTTTACAGTAGAGCTGTGAGGATGCAGTCCATGCCTTGTTAGCACATGTATTTTTGATGTCTTTGACCTGTATTGTTTACTTTAAGATGTTCAAGGTCATGTTTTAAAAGGAGTTGGATTTTTTTCCTGCTAACCGGCTGCTGGCTTCAGGCTATTAAAACCTAATATTTACCATACAGACATGAGAATGGTATCTAACTCAGCAAAAAAACAAATAACCCTATATAACCCAAAATGTTAAACTATTCTTTTAATATGAAACAGTGAACTGGTGAATTAGTTGAAAATATTAAAACTGATAGCCTGATATCATTCCAGTGTAGCCTTGTAAATCACAAATGTAGACTTCTGTTACACTGATCGACTGTTAGACCTTTACCTACTTAATTTGGATCTAAATGTGAAGGGATGAGCCTGACATACAGTAGATTTTTCTATTATAATATGATTACATGTTTTGGCAAATAGCCATTTTGGTTTTTCATTCACTTGAATCTTGCAGTAGGATAAATTAATAAGCTAACTCTAGGCTACAATTATGTTTGACCCTCTGAAATGATGGCTCCCCAGTAAAAGTAATTTAGTATCTCATTCACATTTTCTTCCTTTCTCCAAAATGTGATTGTTGCATTATTTTGCAGTCTAGATTAGGATGTGTGTATCTTTCTCTTTCTTGGCTCTGAGGTGATTTTTCACAGCAAGAGGGGTCCGGCTGCTTTAGCGCCAGCCATTAGGCCTCTTCCTTTTTCGTCTTTGACAGCTATTCTCTTCAGCAGTGTTGGCTGTAAACACACCAACGGGGCTGCCTTTATCTCTTCCTGTTCTGTCCTCACACAGGCAAAGCACAACAAAATATACACACCAAGTAGCACAGGACCAGGAGCCATAGGAGGGAAGCCTGGGAGCGAGAAATCAGATGTAGTAGTGTTTGTGAACTCCATTGTGCACGGCTACCGTTTGTGTTTGTACGTGAACATGCATGTGAAAGAGGCTGCATTTGCATCTTTGTCTGCAATAGTGTTTGAACATTATTCTCAAAGAGAGGAGTCAGTTTTTCTTAGTCATTCTTTGTTTCAGTGCCCCAAATTGTGAGTCGAGTGTCGAGTTTATAGACACTAATGATTGCCGGGAGGGGGTGTAAAATGTTCTTTCTGTCATCAAACTGAATTAAACATAAAAAATTATTTTCTGTTCACCGAGCATGATCACATTCTTTTGAACAGACAAATTAACTGTGAGAATTTTATGGTTTGAAATTTGATTGTGCTGGTTGAGGTGTAAACTGTGCAGTGGTGGAAAATAAGTACATTTACTCAAGTACTCTACTTAAGTACAATTTTGAGGTACTTGTACTTGAGTACTCCTACTTTATGCAACTTTATACTTCTGTTTCATTACATTGAAGAGGTAAATATGGTACTTTTTACTCTACTACATTTATCTGATGGCTGGTTTGACGATGATAGTTACTAGTTACTTTTAAACCAGTGGTTTCCAACCTGTTTTGGCTTATGACCCTTTACAAAAATGCAGAGTCTGCCTGGGGCTTAAGTTTCAAATGTCTATGAGTTGTTAGCAGTGTCACCAATAAATTATTTTCTCTGTAAGCTTCTCAGGTGATTTGAGGGCCAAAGGGTCTAATATTTCACCAAAAAAGCAAACACAAAAAATCAATACAAATTTGTGTAGCAGAATCTTCTTTTTTCATCTTTCCTGCCCCATTAATCATCTCGCGGCCCCTCAGATTTCTTATGAACTTTGAATCCTGGAGTAACTTGTAATGGAGTACTTTTACATTGTTGTGTTAGCACTTTCCCTAAGTAAATGATCTGAGTCGCTCTCCCATCACTGAAAATGTAACAAAGAGCTTGATTTGAATAAAAAAAAAGTAATTGCATGAGAGTGCAAAACAGCTTAAACAAAATGCACTGGCTTCATAGAACAAATCACCCAAATCATACTTGACTAAGTAAACATCTCTCTCCCTGGCTAAGATAATCATAGATATTCATACATCATAGAAAATCAAAGAGCCGTCCTTCAGTTGACCCTCGCTCCGACAATCCACAGAGCAACATGCAGCAAGCCTCCCTCTTTCCCTCTTATCGCGCTGCCAAGATTTGTATTTTTGTCTTGCTTTGAAAATGTGTGGAGGAGTCAGGCTGTGCCATTGTTTGTCAAGAATAATGGCATAAGGTCTGATAGTGCGGTGAGTTGAAAAACAGCTGGCAGAGACATTGTTTACGAGCATTATTATTTAACTCACACACTGTAAATCAAGCTCACAGAGCCTGTGTGAAATATTTTGGTATGAAAACTTTAAATAAAGATGAACCTGTTGTACTTTTGCCCTAAAATGTCATGTTTGGTTTTTGCCTTTCACCCCTGGAATAATGGCAGTGTCAACAGAGAAACTGCAGGGACACAATGGGTAAAAGCCAACCTTAGTTACGTGAGGCTAATACAACAACACACTGATATTTGATATTTAAAGATTAGCTTTAGCACCTGGCTTTATTTAATAAGTAGAGCAGTTCTGAATGTGTGCTTCTTCGAGAGTGAACAATAATTAACAAATGTCATCTAGGTGAGCTGCTAATGGTGTGTTGCTGTTTTGGGTGAAAACAGCAAGAGGCCCACATACAACAGGTGCAGGATTTGTTTTGGCTACCAGGTCACTGAAATGAAAACACTTTGGTTTTCTATATTAGGAACAAATGGCCTTCATTAACTGTTACAGCACTGAATAACTGCAATGTAGAACAATTTATATGATGATTTATATTGTTGCGGTGCTCAGAATTATATCAGTTTTCATATAAGTCAATCAAGTAGATTTTACTAGCAATGCCTTCTTCAGTCTGTCCTCCTTTTTGGTCAAAACCTAAAATAAACCTATGAGATATCTGAGAATTCATGTTTTGGGGCATTTTCAATTAATTTTCAAAGCACATTTTAATCACATTGTGCCATTTTAGTATATTATTTATGTAATTATTGCATTATCAGTTTACATGATAAGCTATAACCCAAAAACCAAGTCAAGACCGTCATGTGATCTTTACATAGTGCAACACAGTCTGTAGACGAGACTGTCAAAGCTCCCACTTTTAGAAGACCAGCTGTGTTTTTTTCCAGTCTTACCTGGTCACCTGTCTGTGTTGTTCCCTCTAGCTTCAGCGAGTTCACCTGCTGTCTGTCCGCTCTCACGTTTCACATCAGCCTTAACTACATTTTTCCTTTGCTTTGTCTGTAAAATGGAGAAATGTTGTGCAAAGGTTGAAGAGGTGTGCTCTGCAGCTGCTTCCCAGAAGGACAAGTTAATGGGTAACTTTGTAACTAAGGTGTGCTCCCTCCCGCCCACTATTGCCCCGCTTCTGTCCAATGGCACAGCAGACCTGGTCAGAGGCGATGCTGTCACTCAGCAGTGCCAAACCAGGAAGAGGTTAAATATGACTTAGAAGCCAGATGTCATATTTTAAATGGTAACTACCATTGTGCACTCATAAGTAAAAGTTCTAAGCAACCAGTCAAACCTGCTTTTTATGCAAATAGATGTTCTGTTTGTTTAGATACGGTTCCAGTAGGTAGTCAAATAATATTGTTTGATATCTGTTTTGTGTGGCTTTTGCCTCCTCTTGTAGTGTGTGTGTGTGTGTGTGTGTGTGTGTGTGTGTGTGTAAGCGTAGTTTAGTATGCCTGCCAGGCGCCACGCCTTGCTTTGTTTATGTAAAACGTGAACCCCTTTCTCAGTCCTTTTCAGATGAGGGAGGAAATCAGACAAGATACTGTTTGTGGCGACAAGGAGGTTTGTTTATTTAAGACGTACAGCCTGAGGGGAGAGAACAGACCTCTGGTGGCTCTGAAAGGAAAAGCGAGGTGACCCTGAAAACAATAGGGCCGCTTCCTGGCCACTCAGCAGCCAGCGAAATCTGCATCTTTACATCTCCCTCCCTTACTCTTCCTCCTTCCCCCCTTCCCCTCCATATGTTCCAGGATGCTTCGGCTGCATGTCTTGGGGCAGATGGCAGGGACGAGGATGGGTTGGGACAGTAAAATGATAACTCAGCATCAGCTGAGAGAGGCAGTAGGGGTTTCCCACCATAGATGCTAGGGGCTGTTTGCTGTTGGACTATTATGCCATGTTTTATCTATTCAGTATCTTTAAGAAAGGCCTGATCATTGATTACAAAAAATATTCTTTACCTGTCATTGTGGGGAAATTTTATCATTTGCAGCAGAAGTATAGAGTTGAATTGAGATCAGAACGAGGCGAATAGAGGTGAATGTCTTTACATCAAATATGCATTAATGTTTTTTTGGCCACTTGGAGGCAGCAGAAATAAGCTGTTAACACCACTGATTGTTGTAAGAGTTGCTTATATACACACTGAGCATACACAGAGTAACATTAGCATTTATTTGGAGTTGTGTTTGTGTCCACCTGATAAATGTAAGTCCAATATTAACTCTATTTTTCCAGCTTTTTAGACAGCTGTGATAAATGTCTAATCAGAAAGATGCTTAATTTCAGTATGGACAGATATTTAATGTCAATGTTTTGCTGGTAATGTCTTCAGTCCATTTACAGCAGGCAAACATAAACAAGGTGAAGGCCATGAATGGCACTGTACTCAGATTGTGGATAGCATTTTTGGAGGAGACCAGGGACTTTCCCCACTTTTTCTACCATGGGATGTTTACTGTTCGTCCTCTCAGTGAAGTAGTGGGGGTCTGAGGTCACGGCCCCCTCTGTGGAGAAGATGAGAAGGCCTTGCTAAGTCTTTTAAGAGGGGGGAAATAACAACACGTGTCGCACTGTACATAACAATGGACAGTCGGACCTGAGGAAGAGCGATGTGACAAACAAGCCTGCAACTGGCCATCAAGCATCAAGAGGAGACAATCCACAGCGCTCAGCAGGCTGGAATAATCACGCTTTTTTTTCCTTGCCTCTCACAAACTTCCCCGTAATGGTTCCCTGTAACCATTATGATCTGGAACCACCAAAGTGTAAATTTTACAAGGTGATAGCCGCACATTATTCACATTTTTGCGAGTCCATATGTGGCCTCCATCTGGAAATGTGATAATGTGAGTGAGGCTCTCTGCACATCTGCTTTAAATCTGTAAATCTGTTAATAAAACAGCTGCAATTTTATTTAAATTCAGCATTATCCCCTGAGTGGTCTTTTATTGTAAAGACTTAAATGTGATACTCTCTATCTGGGCTCTGATTTCATTAATCAAGGTGCCTTGCCAAATGCGCTTCTTCACACAAAACTAGGCCCTTTTGTCTTTTTCTCCTTCATATCCTCTGCTGCTTTGATGACCCAGTTTCAACATAGAGGTCATTTAAATTTCCCCTAATTTAATCTAATATATCTAAGAGTTTCCTGACTATATGTGTTCAGTGGCGTAACATTACATACCTCACTAGCACTAACATGGAGTGGGAAGAGTATGAGTCTGTATTTGTTTGGCTTGAGCTCCTGCCACCTCTTTCAGGTGTAATAGTGTATATATAGAAAGAGAAGAAATGGGTACTGTTGGTATTACACTTCCAGTTTTTCTCTTTGAAGGTGAGGGGGTGTGTATTTTCTTTTTTGTTTTACTCTTCAAGGTGAATATACTACTTATTAAAACACCTTCTGTATATAAAACATAAAGCTGGATACCTACCTACCCTCAAAAGCATTCAGGTCCATGTTTAACCACCTGAATGCTTCCTCTGTGAGGAAAATGATTTATCCAAATGGCGTGTTAATCAGTAGTTTCTATTACCTTACTGTTTGTTTTGGATGTCATGGTTGTGTGAACGTGCCCTAACAATAGGCTGACTGATAAACTCGCTGTAGAGAAATGCTCCGGCAAGCGCAGAAACACACCCTCTGTGGAAGTGTAAAGACAGAGCTGCATTAAAAATGTCAGCGGCTCACTGTGTCATCTAACCCCTCTGCCTGGTTACTGTAGATCTGCTAACTCCGGGAGATTCATGTAAAAGTCAACACATTTTTAATAAGATCCAACTGTGCATTTTTCAAATCCCTCTGTGAATGCCGTGGGATTATTTATGCAGAAAGTGCTGCAGGATTCAGTAATGGTTCAGTGAGGAATTTGTGTTTGAAATGTCTCACATGGTAATAATGACACAGTATGAAAGACTTACTACTACAACTACTTTTTCAGGTTTGGCCTGCAGAAGAGATCTGTGTCTGCAACTCCCTCTGCAGGTGTCCAGTCTGTGTATACAGTAGGGAAATAATTTAGGGGTGCACACGATTCGGCTTTAAACCAGTACACACATTTTGCTGTTGGCTACTTGTTAAATCACTAGATGGATCCATTCTCATGGGCTTTTGGATGGAAGCCACACGAAAGCTTAAAGAAACCAAGCCATTTATATCTACAAATGCTGTGTGGGTCAGTGCAGGAACCAAGTCTTTAATGCAGAACCGTGTCCAGCTGCTGTCTAACAAATGTTTTTGTTCACACTGTTATAAAATATTTATACTGTGATAAAAAAGACAATTGTTTTTGCAAGATACCTTCCTGTAAAGAAGCTGTGTTTCCATCTCAAACACATTTGGGAGTCCCATGTTTTGGCATTCACCATGATTAGTGCATACAACTGCAAGAACCAAGAACCACTATTGTTTGAACTTTTGCCTGAAAAGTACATTAAAACCATTTTTTTTTTACATTAAGCAGCAACGCCATAACAATGAATAATTTTCTTAAACAAATGCCTTTGCACACCATAACTCAATGGAAGTGCAAAGAATGTTGCATTTTAGCTTCCTTGAGATTAAAATCCTATTTCTCCTACTAAAGCAGCAGTAAAAGCAGTGAAAAGTAGATTTCCTTCAATGGCTTGCATTTGGCAGAGCAAATGCAGAGCAGCACATTTGCATGTAAGAAAATGTTTTAAACCAACTTCCTCAGTTAGTGCGGGTGCATGCATGCTTTGGCACCAGCAGCCATCCAGCTCTCCCTTGCTGCGTCCCTCCTACTCACTGGCTGATGGGAACGAGAACCTATGGACTGCAAAACTGTGCGAGCATGTCTGTGCGTTTGAGTCTGTGTGTGTGTGTGTGTGTGTGCGTTGAGCAAACAGCTATCAGACGGGAGCCGAGACCCTCCACCTCCACCCCCGCCATCACCTCCACAGGCCTTTTCCTGCCTGTAGGGTGATTCCTGCCCCTGCGCCCCCTGCACTTCCTTCACACACATATCAGCCTCCAGCAGCAGTACCTCTTCCTGAGTCTGGCCCAAGTTCTCTGGACACTGTGGACAAGCAACAACAGCTCATCCATCCATCTCTCTCTCTCTCTCTCTCTTTCTCTGCTTTCTTTAACTCTGACTTCAAGTGTACCCTGGCTCACTCTAATCTATCATTTCAACTTATCATCTCACATCATTTCCCCAGGTAACACATTGTTGAATCGTACTTCCAGGGCCTCTGCTACTAGAGTCTCAAGGCACATTTGCACAAAATCTCTGCTCTTGCATTTTCCTGCCTTTCAGCATTCCCAGTGTGTTATTCAACTTCCTTAAAAAACGCCTATATTCCAGAGACATGTTGGCTGGATTCAGTACCACTCCCTTTCCACAATTTCCTTGATACCCATGTTCTGATGGGACTGATATTCTATTTCTGTAATTAGGATTTGCAGCGCTAACTTGCATAATAATAGCAATGAAAAAAACAGCTGTTCTATCTTAAGCTGCTGACCATGGCTAACAAAATTAAAAATTAAACTATGTTTGTGTCGTTGTGCCATTATTTCCTTCCATTCATTCAGTTTGGCCACTTTTACAAAGAATGTGGAACTTAGAATTTGTGTTTTCATTCTGATAATATAAGAGCAACATCAGCGCTATTACCTGATCTGCAGCCAAAACTGTGCAGCCAAACCAGAGACAGATGAACGGAAATGATGGGACTTACAAATCCTCTTATTCTTTTGGGAGCTGTATTCGATATGCAAAACAAGCAGAAAGGTTCAGGTTCTCATGTTTATATGTGACATTCACCTTTATAAACAAGACTGTAATTGCAAAACCGTTTCTCCTGATCTGGAAAATATTACCCCCCTCTCCTTTTACTTATCTTGCTGTGTCTGCTGACTGTCCGAAATCATGTTATCCTACATGATCCAAAACCTGCACTAGATGTCGACTACATGCTGTTATGATTAGGGCTTCCTTAGTCTGATCCAGAGGCTTTCCATAACATCATTAATGAGGTGTGTGTCTGTGTGTGTACAGTACATCGACCTATGAGAGGCCTGTAGTGGTCAACATCCATCAACATCCCTGACTACATGGAGGGTTTGTTTGGTGTCAGACTGGAGGGTCACCCTGCTCTGCATCTGGTGATGGACCCAGATCACCCCATCGCCATTACCAGTGCCCCAGCCTCACCCCAGGAGGCAGATTGGGAGACTGGGGTTGGTGGTGGGGTCACTCTGCCTCAATTCAGGGCCATGTTATTTTTTTTTTCCACCGTTGGACTAATCAATGTGCAGGAAGAGAAAGTTTAGGAACATGTTACTTCATCCCAGTTACATTTGTGTGAGTTCATACTAATTTTTAAAGAAACGGGAAACAGACACAGAGCTATAAGACATGCCAGCGTTTACAGGTATACAGTTATTGGATGGTGTAGTGATAAAGGAACTAAAACTGTTACTGCTAAAACTTTACGTTAACTGTTGTTTATGTGATACTGCATGCATTAAAGAGCAGTTATTGCATTTATATGCAGTTATTGGTACACATTATCATATAAGTAAATGATCCATAACATGCACATCAGTTTCACCCAGACATAAAATAAATATATTTACAATTTTATTGAGAAACAGACACAATTTGCTGTATTGCTTGAAAATAGGGTCCTTGGTCTGAGACCGCAATTCAACACATTGTAGTTGCTTGTAGTCCTTAAAACAGCAATACAGACACATTTCAGCCACAAACAGCAGTAACTGTTTTTACACGTTTCCAAGGTCAAAGTTCAACACTTTAGTGTTTAAATTTGTCTATCAACATAGTGTGAAGTAAACCCATAAGTGTCACAAAATGATCAAGTAGCATTCTGAGCACCAGCAGTATTTTTTGTCAGGACAGGTAGGTAAACTGTCGTCATTTTTCTCAGCCTCATTACTCACGCCTTTGGTTGATATGACGCTGACTGCTCGGCGCTTGCTGGTTTTGTCTGTCAGAGTGGAAACTGCATGAAAAATATCAAGCTTGTTTTCTCCAGCTAACAAAAACATGCACGTTGTAGCTTTCCAGAGGTCTCGAAAGAAAAGTATTAAAAGATAACATTAAAACCAGTCAAGGCATGTGGTCAGTCTGGCAAGTTAGGTGGGAAATTGTCGTGGGAGCCATTAACACTGAAGATGACCTTACACATTAACTCCTACTGTATGTGAAAGCAGCTGAATAGTAACTCAGACACAGATTGGTGTGAGAAAACAGTCCTGTTAAAGCAATAACACAGGTACAACTTTTGTGACAATATAAATGACAGACACAGATATAACCTACAGCTGCGTTGTGGGCCTGGAATGCCCTTCAACAACAATATCGGAATATTTGAATACCGTCTCTGCTGTCTGGAATTTGGTCAACATTATGGCTTGAATTGACCATGAAGTTGAGCATGTTTTTATAAGGCAAGTCTTGACTGGGAGCCTGAGGAAATGCGAGAGATGGAAGGCAAGCGGTTCTTCCATGGGAATGAACTGGAAACCTGAATCACTTTGTATCACCTTCCCAAAATGGTGTGTGTGTGTGTGTGTGTGTGTGTGTGTGTGTGTGTGTGTGTGTGTGTGTGTGTGAGGGATTATGAACGCGTATACATCTCTGCAAGCATGTGTTCATATCATCTCGTGTTGTATCACCTTACGGAGATAAGATGATATAGCACGTAGACCACAACTCCTGCTATGCATCTTATCGTCTGTACACATCCTGCTCACCCTGTGGCCATTCTGAGTTTGTATATTCTTTTCCCCTGTCAGATCATTTCCCATCATTCCATGTGTCGATCCATCTGTTGGAGGCATGTTCCCCTTAAGGTTACTTAAATGGCAGTTCTTCTTTGTGAGAAAGTATACAGTGGAAAGTGACAGGAAGTATGGGAGAGAAAAGGAAGCGACATGCGACAAAGGTTGAGAACCAGCGTCCCATTTGTCGTGGTCTGACTCCTGTCTTCATGTCCTGGTGGTTGTTCCTTTACTACTGCATCTCCAAAATATGTTTGCATGCCTAAAAAAATATTAGCACTGACATGAATCTGGTTGAAGTCTCGGATTGTATCGTCATACAACCTGATAATGCGCTCCTTTTTTGATACTCTTACTGAATACATAGTAGTCCTTGATAAAATTAATCCAGAAATAAGCAAAGCGTCATATCTAAACAAGACTAAAGAGTCTACAGCCATGCTAGCAGCTTTGTGAGGCTGTACTTATAGGCACTTTGAGCTAAATGCTAACGCCAGCATGCTGATGCCACAATGACATCACTAACATGCTGATAGCAGGTGTAATGTTGATCATGTTCATCATCTTAGTTTAGGGTGTTAGCATGCTAAAATTAGCACTAAACACAAAGCACTGAGGCTGAAGTTGGTATGAATGTTTGATGATGGTACTAGATAAAAAGTCAAGTCTTTACAATTCATCCTGAGGGTGACGTGAACATCTGTACCAAATCTTGACAATCCATCTGATAATTGTTGAGATATTTCACTTAAAACTACAAATGTCAACCTCATGGTGGCACAAGAGAAAAAGTCAGGGGATCACCAAAGTCATAGGGATTTATCTACTGGGCACCATGGATATATTTACCAAATTTCATGGCAATCCATCTAATAGTTGCTGAGATATTTTAGTCTGGACCAAAGTGATAGACATATCCATATTGCCATCCCTAGAGCTATGCTGCTAGCGTGGCTAAAAGTTTGAGTTTGTGTCCATTTTTTGCTGCGTAGCTTAAACCAAAACATTGACTCTGTCGTGGACTTGGATTTATTAATCAATATCCACAATCTACCATGAACAACTGGAAACTGGGGTCTCAGTCAAGCCTCAAGGAACAGCACTGGGCTGCCTCATTTCACCGAACTGAGTGGGAAATGTAGTTGTGCTAATAGTGTGTCGCCTGTCAGTTTGTCACTTTGAATGTTTTTAAAAAAACACAGATAGGCCATATGAGAGTGTAAACACATTCAGAACCTCCATAGAAATAATACTGGAGTTATCAAGGCTTTAGAGCACTTTATCTTTAGGGAAATCCGATTTTGTAAGACGGCGGTTTTTAAATTCTACTAATAATGCTCACACACATGCTCTATCTCAAAATCTGTCTTTGTGTCTTTCATCATCTCATTCACTTTATCGCTTAAAACACTTTTCTCTCACACACACAAACACTCATGTAATCACACTTTCAATCTTACTTGATTTGTGTCTCTCTAGGTCTCTGTGATCCTTGGGAAGGGTTTCTTCTTTTATCAGACAACATGGGGTACGTTGGGATGGAGGTCAGGGGTTTGTAACTGCAGTTGGGGAGGAATCGAGGGGTGTAATTTAAGGGGCCTGAGAGGTGTGAGTGACACCCTTGCTTAGGCTCCCAGGGCCCAGCAGGATCAGTGCGTGTGGAGCCGTGCCAGCTCGCCACACAATGACAGGAAATGGGAATTTAATACAAACTTTCTCACAAAGTCTCAGAGACCTCCCGCCTCTGTTGCCGGTCTCACTTCCAGACACCCCCAGCTTAGCCATCACCACCTCCTCCACTACAACCACAACAAAATGTCAGAAACAAGTAAAACATGCCCGGGAGCGTGCTGCTGTAAATTTACTGTTTGACACAATTTAGGTGGCATATCCCCACAATCTTTCAGCTTAACACAATGACTTTTCTCAGTGGAGTTTGTGACAAATTATGCTTAAGAGTGGCAATGTAAACTGTTGAAGCAAATACAGAATAAAATATCACAGGCAAGGATGGACACAAGGAGTTAAATTTTCTAATGAGATTATGAAGATGAATGAAAAATCTGACTATATTTATGGTCAGTGCTGACAATACCTTACACAGATAGCTGGTTGCATGTCACAACCCACAGCCACCACTAGAGCACCAAAATTTAAGATAGCATTAATATGGGTTTTATATTAAGTGATGCATTTAGTTTCCACCACTTCAATTAAAAGATGCATACTCCTCTTTAGATTGTTTGAGTAATTCAAAAGCAATCACAATTCAGTGTAACCCGTACACCTCTGAAATGAACTGAAATCATGCCCTTTTGCCTCAAGCTTAAGAAAGAGCACATCCTCTTTCTTTCTTTTTTTCTTTCTTTCTTTTTGATTGAAGATGGTAGCGGGGTTGGACAAGATTGTTCAAGATTTGCATTGTTTGTTGTACTGTTGTTATGCCTGGGGAAGCACTATTGTGCTTTATGAACTCGGCCAGGAGCCCTATCTTTGTCTCCCTAACAACACTCTAGCAACAAACACAGCTCATAATTACTATTGAGCAACAAAGACATTTTGATATAATGCCTAATGTCTGAAGAGCACAGAGTGTCCTCCACCCTGCATGTCCACCCCACCAGAATAATTTCCTTCACACACACACACACACACACACACACACACACACACACACACACACACATGCATGGGCACACACACACACACACAGGGAATTCTGTGTACACACACACAGTTACGATACACATGTATGTCTGTTACGTCCCTCTTACTCTAATGCACCATCACATATGCATGCACATGTTCATGCACATATACATATACACACTCACATTCACACAAAAGCACCCACCCCTGGTTTCTGGCTCCTGACAGCCTTAATGCAGCCAGAGGCTGAAGCATCTGTGTTGACCCAGCCTTTGGTCTTTTCCCTTTTGGCTTCCTATAGAGGCTCCACCAAGCTGTTTCTGCAGCAGGCAACACTTTTCTGTCTTTTCTCTCTGTGCACTTCTTCCTTTGCTCTCTTCCTCATTTGTTTCCCTAAACTCTAATCAGAGTCTACAAAATTCTGCAAAACCTGCAGAAACCTTAGAAAATAGCTTCAATTATGTGCAAAACTAGTCTGACAGTACAGTATATTGTTTTATTGTAAACCTTTAGCTATACCTTTCATAGGTATGTGCTGCAACCTGCATCATTGTTCACACTGTTAAGTCCATTCCTGTCAGTGGGTGTTTTTGAAGTGTGCAGAGGAAATAAGAGGGTCTTTTAAAAAAAGATGTTGTTCTGGCTTCTGAGCTACACAGGTCACACTTACAGGTCAAAGAGACAATACAGATCTGAGTCAAACGTGAGTGCCAAGACTCTTTGTTTGCCAAGAGTCAAAATAGAAACACTGTGATTTGTATAAAAAACAATTCCAACCTGGGTATACTTTCAGCTTTCATTTGATTTCTTTTTTCTTTTATTACCTCAGCTAATTGAACCAGCAGGACATCTCCTTCCTCTGATTATAGTTTTCATTTTGTCATTCATGCACTATTTGACATAGGATTTGACATTATTTACTTCAGATTGGACTTCAATGTGCCCACGCTTTGCAAAGAATGACATTATTTTAATCTGTGTTTTTTTTTATCCAGAATACAGTAGAATATTCCTTGCAGGCTAAAGAAAGCCATCTGAGCTCCTGAAATCGAAAACAGGAAATCTCCAACAATAAGAAGTTGAGTCAACTTTAAGTCGATTGTCTGAAGCCGCAAGGAAATGTAAAGAAAACATCAAATCAGCCTGACAGTTTTTTGCTGAGAAAATGAGAAAAGGCGTGTGCAGTTCTTCCAACGGGATGTTTCAAAGTGAGACAGTGCAGCACTTTTCAAAGATTGGGGCAGAAATGGCAGAATAGACACAACAAGCATATTGTTCATCATTTCCTGAGGCTGATTGATTATAACAGTGAGGGGAGGGGGAGGCCGACCATAAAAGCTGCAGGGATTATAACCAACACATTGAAGTGAAAGAACAAAGCTGTTGCATTTGGCAAAACATGATACCAGCTGCTGCTGCATTTGGTGTTCTGCAGAATCTCTACAAAGAAAATCATGGCAGCAATAAAATGTCAGCCTCAGAGGACACATGGGGCATGTAGAGTGTAGGTCTTGGCCACACATATGCATGTAAAGTATGGATCATTATAAAGTGTTGTGTTTGAGTACACAATTATCAGCATTTAGTTTGATGAAATGCAGTCTTAAATTCTCAAAAAATGTTTATTTTAAAATCTTTGAAATGCTCAGAAAACCTGGTGCTTCACGTTTTGCAACATGAAAACAAGTGTGCAAAATCATGTTTCTTACAACACAGAACTAAAATATTCCTGTGACAATTTCAGAAATACTAAAAAATATTACAACAAAACTTTAGACAATATGGGTAGCCTAATGTTATCCTATAGTAAAAACAGAGTAATAGTTGCCATAACGGTAGACATTAGTAAGAATCAATTCTATTCAGAGACAGTCAGAATGGTTGGCATTGTATTGGAACAAAAAGTGACAAAGTTTAAACTCATAAACACATTAATCGGATCAGGGAGGTCTGGAGCGCCAGCAGTCCTCCGCTGTCTGGTGACGCTCTTCCTTCCTTTCCCACCCAGAGAAAGCTGAGCTTTACCGCAATTCCAACTCTGTGCATAGTGTGACGGATCGTGATATCATCTCTGAAAGCTATACAAGACCGCAGTAGTTCGTAGTTCGTTACCGAAGAGATTTTACACCTGAACTGGACCCCTGGGTGATTCGCCAAGTTATGCGTAAAAAAGCGCACCACTCGTCGTGACGCGGCGTCGCCGTTTTGGATGTACAACTTTCCGTAAATCCGACTTAGTAACGACAACTTTTTCCCAATGAGGATTATACATATCATGAGGATTTTGTGGGTGTTCGTATTGTGCTTCCTTGATTCATCAGGTAATTGAAACTTATTATTCTTCTTATTATTCTTATTAAGTCTGTTTGGGTAGCTCTTAAACTGAGCCAAATATTAAAGTCGGCATTTATCTTCGAGAAATGTGATGTATACTAAGACCAATTTCCCACCTAAATCTACTCTATTTGATTGTTATATCCTTTTTAATAATTAATATTTTGTTAAACTCGTAAATACCCTCGGAGTGTAGAGTGTAGATGTCTGAACCCTTTGGGGAAAAAGGAGCTCATCCATGTTTCCTGCCATTGTTCTGTGGATCAGGGGATCAAATACCAGGGAGAAGGAATGCCGAACAAACTGACATTATTGGGTTTGGCACTTTTATTCAAATAACTACATTCCTGGAGGCTTTTTTGTTTTCTGACTGATATTGCCAGTTTCTCAATCCCTATCTTGGGTGTCAGTGTGTAAGATGTTGTAAGTCAAAGAGTCACTTTTATAAGGAATACACTCTGAGACTCAAGACATATTCCTAACCTGATGTGGCAGAAACAGATACTTGTGGGCTACAAACTATGTTTCTGCTATAATTTTGTACAGTACTTCATGTGTTCAGATGGTCTACAGCACAATTTGGTGTAAACTGCATCAGGTGTATGAAAAGGAGTCATTCTGCATCATTTAACAAAAGTTACATTTTTTTTGACATATTTAGTCTAGAACACTGATTCCAAAACCGATGTTTAACTTTAATGTTAGAAACAAGATTAGTTTGGATTTCTGTATCCGAATACGAACATCTCTGTTGAATCCTCCTGATATTTGAAAAACAATGAAGTTGAATAGCGCTGTATGAACAGTGAGCAGCACAGTAACACATCATAGAGGTGCTGAGACAGATGTGACCATGATTTTGAACCAACTGAACAATATATATATTTTATTGGTTTCATTGCAGTATTGCAAATATCCAGGACATTGGGAGTGAAAATGTTCAAGACCATATATATACTGTATATGTTCTGTTCTTGTGTGGATCAGATAACTTACAGCAGATTTCATTGTCATATTTGTAAGCAACAACTTCCAAAGTTACCAAAGAGGTATGGGTCTTCTCCTGAGATGGTTGACTTGTCCATTTACTTGCCTAAATAAGAGAAAAATAAACATGCTTATGTATTTTCATTGCCCTGGGGAAGGGGTGATGTTAAATCTCCCTCCTGACTCAAAAGGTTTGTGGATCCCTGTAGGAGTCTGATAATCAAGTCAAGCTACTTTCTTATTTTCCTGTATGTCAGAGAATGTCAGACAGTTTCAAACACAGTGCCCTGTCCTACAGGTGCTGTGATCGACTTGACCATGACCTCCACAGCAGAGGTCACCAACATCAATCAATTCAGCATCTCTTGTGTCAATGGAGAGCGCAGCCCTGGCCTGGTGGACATCAAGAGAGACAACAAAATCTTCATATTACCCAAGACATATTTTAAAGTGCATAAGCCCAGGATCATGCAGGTTGTGGCCAGAGACTTCCATGAACTGGATCACATTGGTATCTTCTACTGTGAAACCACTCAGGAAGGTTGCACACCTGAGACGGTCACAATGATCAACAACTTTGGGAGAGGTGGGTTCAGACTTTATACAACCTATACAACCAGTTTTGTGAGTGTTTTCACTTCCTGTTATGACCAAGCCTAAACTATGACCCGCTTATTGATAATCTACATTTTTCCGATGCATCCAGTTTGGATGGTATGTAATGTTTGGAAAATAAGTGTGTGTATCTGTGTTCCCTATAGCAAATTTTGTCCCAACTCACCTTACACTGACGGCTAACAAAGGAGAGACAGTTCACCTCAGCATGCAGCTACTCAGCTCCGAAAAGAGAGATGTGACCTGGAAGTTCAACGGTAAGCCAACTCAAGATGGAGGCAGGAAATTGAACGTGCAATTAAGAGACCGTCCACCAATAACAACCATAAACTTACAGGATTTTATGAAGAATCTTAAGCAAATAAGGATAGAAGAATACTTTTTGACACATTGGAAACTATGCCACTAATATTTTTTATGTGTTTCATGTAGGAAACTACTATTATATGACTCACTGGAACGAAATAATCAATCACACTGCTGTACTGACAGTGGAGAATGCAACTTTAGCCCATCAAGGCATCTACAGTGCCAGCTACGTGGGGGACATCCCCCTTCATGGCGCCTGGATGAGGCTCATTGTCAGAGGTTTGTTGGATCCTGGCATTCACACACTTAGAAACAGAAACACACAAACACACATGGCCATTTACACACGCTTTAGAGGTTCTGTTTCCATTCTTTATGCTAAGCTAACGGGGCTGCTGGCTTTAGACTTATTTTTAATGCACAGACATGAGATTGTTTTCAATCTTCTCGTCTAACTCCAAGAAAGCAAATAAGCACACTTAACCCATATACCTTAAAATTAACATTATTTTTAATAACAGCAAAAAACAGCGGAGAGTTGGTTTTGCGTTTATTAATTTCAAGCTTGAACATGAAATGTCTTTTAGGGAGACAGCGTATGTGTTTGTTTCATTTCCTGTACCTCGGTATTGTCAAGAGACATTAGCAGTATTAACACCATCTCCACCCTCCACCTGCTCTGCTGACCAGATGCAGTGGTTTTTATGTTTTTTTTCTGTGCATTTTACCACATGATTCCATATCATTTTTATTTCCTTTGGAGTTCGTATGATGAATTCTATAAATGTAAACAGGCTGTGTGTGCTCAAACAACCTGTACACACATTCAAGGAGGACATAACGTAAAATTTTGCAACGTACACTTTATACATGTTGTATACTGCCCTAAGGAAGGGTCAAAGAAAGTTCTTTTTCCTCGCAGACTGCCCCAATAAAAAGTGGGGTCCTAACTGTGACAAGGACTGTCCGGAGTGTCTCAACGGCGGGGTGTGTCATGACGTCGAGGGAGACTGTATCTGCCCTCCGGGATTCATGGGAACGCGCTGTGAGACAGGTTTGTACTGTACTCAATACAATGTCCTCACAAGTATAGAAGTACAGTGGGTGGGTAAATGAGAGAGAGAGAGAGAGAGAGAGAGAGAGAGGGTGTGTGTAAAGTCAGATTTCCATCATAAATCTCAAGAAGCAGTGTCTGAATAAGATATTTTAAACAGAAAGTTAAATGTTAATTGCATGGGTCTTTTCACACTGTACATAACTGGTAACTTGAGCACCTTAACAAAGAGCTGGAGTAAGCGCATACACTCTGTACATAGTTATCATCCTTAGAAATGCCTGACTCCTGCACGTGAACTGCACCTGAGACTGTTCAAACAAGACTAAGAGTCTGCAGCCATGCTAGCAGCTCAGTGAGGCTGTAGCGTAGGCACAGCAGTGACTTGAGCTAAATGCTAACAGCTGCATGCTAACATGCTCACAATGACATTATTAGCATATTGATGTTTAGCAGGTGTCATGTTTACCATGTTCACCTTGTTTGTTTAGTTGGTTAGCATGCTAAAAATAGCACTAAACACAAAGTACAGCTGAGTGAATGTTGTTAGTTTTGCAGATATTTGGTCATAAACATATTGGACAAATTTAAATGTTGAGACGAAAGGTCAGGTGTTCTCAGTTATTACAGAGCTAGAGTAACAGTTTACAACCACGCCACATTTTAGTTTGGTATACAGTATAACTCAAAAGTAGTATAAAAAACAACACTAACACTGGGTCAAAACAACCCATTGTCTTGGGTTTTTCTGCCCATGGGTTCTGGGTAAATCCAGTATTGTGTCTGTGCTATATTGACCCAAATTGGGTAAAGCTTGACCCTGCGATTTTTATTGTGTACTAAGTACTTAAAGTAAAGAAACTACATGTGAGGTTCACTTCATTTAAATGGCAGATATTAGATCAACATTACATGTTTACTATATTTAGGTAATGACTGTGCCTTAACTGAGGTCAGCAGCGAAGGTTTTAGTTCTCCTGAGCATCATATATTAGCAGCACATTGCATATTGCATATTTTATCTTCACATAGATAATGTGAACATAATGCAATCAAAAATAAACATAAAATCAAAATCTACGGGTTACAGATGAGTACAATGGCAGACTTGTTAAACTGTCCTCCGTGGTGTTTCGCAAGGTAGGTTGAGGCATGATACAGCAAAAGTCAAGGAATTTAAATAAACACATTTGTGAATTTGTCTTTCTCTGGTGGCTCGCAGCCTGCAGAGAAGGAATGTTTGGCCGAAACTGCTTGCAGTCATGTAGCGCCGAGCTGAACTGCAAGGGGCTTCGCTTCTGCCTACCAGACCCTTACGGCTGCTCCTGCGCCAGCGGCTGGTTTGGGAGGCGCTGTGAGAAGGGTGAGCACTCCATCACTTACATTTGTCCCTGTATTGTTTATGCATTAAGTAATATGCATATAGGTTTAATAACATGTTTTTACCTTTGTTTTCTGTTGTCAGCCTGCCATAATGACATGTATGGACCAGACTGCAAGCTCAGCTGTAAATGCCAGAATGGAGGAGTTTGCAACCGTTTCAGTGGATGCCAGTGTCCCAGAGGGTGGAGAGGACAGAACTGTGAGAAGTCTGGTAGGTGTCGTCACATCCTATTAATCCTTCTTTTGCTCCGTTTCTTCCTTTAGCTCTGCCTCCTCTGTGGAATTAAATTGACTGCATTAATACTTTATATATATTCTTTCCCCCTATCACTGCACGGCACATTTCTATCTATCTGTTTTTTTCCTATCCAATGATTTTTCTCTATAGATTTTCCTCTGTCACTGTGCACGTTGTTTTTTCTTAATCTCTGTTCCATGCCTCTCTCCTTTTTCAGACCGGGCGCCCCAGATCTTGGACTTGGATAGTAATTTGGAGTGGAATCTGAACTCCAGCCCCAAGATCTTTTGTTCAGCCACAGGCAACCCCCTGCCCAGCCACAACAGCATTGAACTGCGAAAGATGGACAGCACTGTGCTCAAGGTAGAAAGACCAGCAGTTGTTGCAACACTTACAGTAAACCTGAATAAACAGAATACAAAATACACAGGCTGGATAAAACTTAAGTCAAGGTAGCCAGGCAGAGATTAGGCCACACAGGGAGAGGGTGATCTAGTACAGTGGTTCCCAAAGTGGGTGCACCGTGGGGTGCCTTGAGGAGGATATAATTGTTCATTTAATGTTGCTTTTTTAATAATGTTTTACCACATCGAAAAAAAATCAGCGACATTTACATTAACTGCATTTTATGTTACATTTTCAAACATATCAAAACAGAAGAAAAAAGCAATAAATATCAAAATCACCATATAAAAACTCTTCAGTATGCAGTTATGCCGCAGCTAATGACATGACAACTCAAAGTTGCTGGTTGTCATAGTAAAGCAACACACTTTCTGGCTCGGGAGTTTTTCAGGAGCTCAGCAGTCAGAAAAACAGCAACTGTCGGAGCAAGAGATGGAAAGATGTGACACCGTAGACAGAGCTCAAAGATATGCTGATACATCTCAGCCATCAACACAGTCTGCGACGACTGAATCTGACCAACAAAACTAAAATCAGATTGAACACTACTTGACTAACAGCTTAACGGACAGGTTTTGGCTGCTTGAGGGAGACGGACATCAATAATTGTCCGGTTGCACATTCACTGTGGTTTCCAACATCCTGTATGTGATCTGGCTCTCTCATCCCTGGTATTCATGAAAACAAGACAAGAAACCGCCTGTCAGTGGAGTCAGACCTGCGGGTTGTGCTCTCTATCTTCCCACATCAGAGCATGTGCGCTGCAGCCGGCTTTGTTTTGTTTTGTTTTGTTTGTCAAGAAATAGTTACACTGTGTAACTCCCTCTCATTTCTGTTTGTGCACAGATTAAACAAATGAGATACAACATGTTAATCGGTGAGCTTTATAGGTGCTGATGATGGTGCAGATTTTCTAACTTTGGACTGAGCCAGCTAGCTATTTCCATGTCTTTATGCTAAGCTAAGCTAATAACCACCTGTTTTTAGCTCCATAATTAACAGTAACAGTAACAGTAAACACAGACATTAGGGCAGGTATTGATCTTCTCAACTAACTCTCGGATAGAAAGCAAATAAGCGTACTTCACAAAAGCTAAATCGTACTGTGACTTTAAGATTTGGCTGATGATTACAAGGTTGCGTCAAGCTCTGAGGAAGTCAACAACACAATGGCCTGACCAGATAAGGCTATATCACTCTACAGTGCAGCAGTGACCACGTGTTGCCTATAAGTGACATGTTCAGGTCATGTGTTTTCTTTCTGTGCTGTTTATTTGATAATGGAAATAATCTGATAAAGGACTGTACCAGCAGCGTCCCGCAGGAACAAAGAAATGTCTCCGAGTGAGGACATTCTTTGCACAAATCCAAGCAGGAAATGGAAATGTGGTTCTCATCATGCATTGCATTGCCATTGTGTGTCATGTATTTCACTCTCAGGCCTCTCGTACTGTCATGGACTCAAATAAGAGTACAGCCCTGTTTGAGATCCCTCGTCTGAGTGCTCAACAGGGAGGGCTGTGGGAGTGCAGGGTGTCCACCAACGGAGGCCAGGACTCCTGCAAGTTCAACCTCACCATTAAAGGTCTGTGTGTGTGGTTTCTTCTGAGTAAAATTTTAAATAATAAACAGAGAAACAGACAAAAGATATTATTTTGTGACCATTTCCAGTATGCAGGCACATCACACGACAGCAGCAAAGAGCTAAATTCTAAACTCTTTTGCTGTGTCTACTCAGAGCCCCCTGTGCCCACTACTGCTCCCAAACTGCTGGAAAAACGGAGTAAGCAGCTGCTGGTGATGCCGGTGGACTCCCACAGAGGAGACGGCCCCATTATCTCCACCAGGCTCCTCTACAAGCCTGTGGAGAACGGAGACTCTTGGTCCTCCATCATTGGTAAGCAGGTTGAGATATAATCCAAAGATGTCATTTAGTCAGCCTTTATCACAGAAAGTAACATTATGAGAAGATTGTTTTTGACTTTTATTTCATTCCATAGTAGCAGCAAAAGCAAAAAGTGCAACCGGCCAAGGTTATAATGTATTAGCTACAGTTACAGAGTGAAATAAAGTCTTGCTTTTTGCTCAAATTCATAATCAAAGTAATACTAAATGGCAATGCTGGCACAGACAACCCAAAATCAATAAAACATATTTATAAGAAACACCCCAATTGTGTTTCCTCCACAATGCATTGCAGGTTATGTAAAGAACTGCAGTAAAGATCTCATAGTTTGTGCATCATGTTCTACTGAGTTCAAGTGCCCAGCTGTCATCATATAATTAACAAAACAAAAATGTATAACCTCTGACTTTTTAATAATTACAATGTATATCTATATTCTATAATACTTCTATAGGTGTAAGTTTTAAGCCTAATTTCTGCTGTAAAACCATAAATAAAATCTTATGTAATCAGCATTTACTACATACACTTTCTTTCAGTTTATAGTGACAAAGAGCCCATCACGCTGATGAACCTGGAGCCTTCAACGCGCTACCGTGTCCGTGTCCAGCTGAGTCGTCCTGGAGAAGGCGGAGAGGGGGACCCGGGGCCAGAGGCCATAATGGAGACTGATTGTCCTGGTAAGACCCACAGATAACCGGGCTGTCCAGTTCATAGGGATCACAGACACACTGTACATGAGTATATTTATCTGGAAATCTTGCCTGGGAACAAAAGTCTATAGTCTGGACCACAGAACTTAAGCAAGCATAATTAGCTTGTGTCTTGGTTAGACTAATAGTAAATTCTCATCATTTCTTCAGAGCAGTGCTTTTCCCAGGCACATCTGTCCTGGTGACTCAAGTCCGGGGCAAATATAGAAAGATGCAAGTGCACTGAAATGATCTGTGGGCACTTTGTCAAGATAAAATGAAGACCACATGTTATTAAAACAAATACATAAATAAATAAATAAGCCTTCGTGACCAGTCAGCTAGGAATCACAAAACTAATAAAGAATAGCAAGAACCTGCATTCAAGTGGCAGAGTCTGGGATTTTATTCCTCAGTGATTGTGGTGCAGAGGGAGAGAGCATATCTGAGTGTGTGAGTACAGAAAAAGATCATGGAAAAAAAACTGAAATAGGAAAGTGATGGTTTTGGAGTGTCATACTGCATAGTTCTGTTGAGTTTGACTATTTGGCAATATGTGGTTATGTCCATGTGTAAAATGGAACACATTTTATTTGTTACAGGGGAACGTTCATCTCTTGCACAAGCACAAACTATTTGTAGTTTATTTAGTGTCTCTTGAGGAGGACCACAGAACAGTACAATGGACTGTGGAGTGAGAAGCCCTGTTCAAAATGGCATTAGATGAAAATGAAATCCTGCATAAAAAATACTGTGTTTATGAGAGTCATTCATCCATTTTCTCAAGCCACTTAATAACTAAGTAATAATTCATTGGGGTCACAGTGTGCTGTGGTCAAGTAAACAAGTTGTTGGTTGGTTCATCACAGAGCTAACAGTTTCCCAATTACATACTACATACTAACTGTATACAGTATGTACTATATTAATCTTTATAGCACACTGTTTTTGCAGTTATTATACACAAAATAAACATATTTAAAAAATAATAAATAACCATTTTATACTAAAAGAGTGCTACTGCCAATTACAGTAAACTTAACAAAGAGACAGCAAATGTTCTTAAACAAATTGATTGTTACTTTTAGTTTTGAGAGGTGCTCCTGAAAAAACAAATTTCCTTTGTGCAATGCATTGGTGGATCATTATACACTCACAACACACTCACAAATCAAGGCTTTTTAATATGCATTGTGACTGTTTTGAGTGTGCTTTATCTTGTCACTTTTCCTATGTAAACTGACTTCATACTCAAAGTCTGCTTAGAATTAGTATGTAGTTTGGATTTGCATGCAAACGCATTCAGACCTCCAATCAAACTGCATGTCTCTGGACTGTGGGAGGAAACCAGATCACCCTTATGGGTAAATTCAGAAAGGACCAGGGCCAAGATTTAAAGCTAGTACTTCTTGTTGTGAGCTAACAGTCCTAATTACTGTACAGCAGCCCAGTGAAATACAAATTGAGGTAACCATCCAATACTCTTCAAAGTACTTTATCCGTCCCTCAGGGGGAAATTTGAGGGAACCGTGACTGAATGAGAGAAGTTCACAAGGAGCTGTTAGTCCCCTCAGCTCATCCTGTGTTCTCTGTCGCTGCAGAGCCCACAGTTCAACCTGAGATTGACATCAGCTCGGTGGAAGGCCGCAATGCCACTATACGCTGGCGACTGCCCGCCAACAATGGCGTTAATGCCGGCACAGCCAGTGGCTTTTTAGTGCAGCTCTTCGGGCCGCCGCCCTACAGTGAGAAACTTCTGGAGGACACCACCCTGCTCAATGTGCTTTCCACAAAGTTCCACAACCTGGAGTACCATCAAGACTACACCATGGTGGTGCACCTCATCAACTGTGGCAGCCAGGGGCCGCCCTCCAAACCCTACCACTTCCGCATCAACAGCCAGGGTAACTGTTAATAAGCTGCAAGGAAGGCTCCTTCTACATCTTGCAAGATTGTCAATGCACTTTACAATGCATTCACAGCGGTTTGTGGCAAAGCATGAGGTGTAACATAATTTATAGTATGTTAAAGGATCACGTGTATTTAGTTTCACTGGTAAATATACAAGATAAATAAATGGGATGATAAGAGCATCTTAGATTCGCTCTAAACACTCAGGAAAGAGTAGGATTGGTACTTGCTGGTTGCTTGGTGACTCTCTCCCTGCCCACAAACTAGTTAGGTAAATAGGTGTTAAGGAAAAATCCAGTTTAGTTTGCAGTCAGTGGAGATCAACAAGTTAGAAAAAGATCCATCCGACAGAACGGCAACGAATGCTGTTAAACTCTTGTCTTTGGTATTAAAGCTTTCCCAGAGCACCCAAGTGTAAAAGCCTGTGACAGGAGCAGTAATTTTATTTAAGAACATAGTTTTACAGAATCCCTGTTGATTGCCCTAACTATCATAATCTCTCTGTGTCTCAGGTCCATCGTCCCCACGCAACGTCCAGGCCCTGCCTCTGTCCTTGTCAGCCATCCAGGTGAGGTGGCAGCCCCCTGAAGATCCCAATGGAGGCATCATTAAATACATCATAGAGTACCAGCCAGTCGGCCAGGGAAGCCCTCACCCTTGGGTGGACACAGACGATGGCAATAAGACCACCAAAGATGTGACAGCGCTTAATGGCAGCACGCTCTACCAGTTCAGAGTGAGGGCTTTCTCCAAAGTGCCAGGAGAGTGGAGCAAGTTCGTTCAGGCGATGACACAAGGGGATGGTGAGTAGTTACTGTCTGCTCACCCACCTTTATCCAGCATTACTACCTAATACATTACTATCTAATATGCCGCAAATGAGATCACAGGACATTTCTAAGACTGACATGTTGATATCGTTTGATCAATTCAAATTCACCTGAAAAGTTTGAGAAAACCTTGTCATAAGCCTTTCCTCTCTGGGTTGGCACACCAGGGCAGCAATAGTAAAAATGTAAAATTTCCAAATTGCTGGAATGGGTAATCTTTTCAAAAGGAATGATTAAATAGTCCCATTTTGGGTTTTTCTTATGGTAAATTGGACTTCATTTATTTCCCTTCAAGCTAAAAGTAGCTCCTAGTGGAACATTTCTACACTGCTGTACTTACCAATATTGGGATTTTCCCAGATGGCGTTGAACAAGACCACCCACACAGGGTCAGGGATTTACTCAGGATAATAATACTTAGACAGCCTATTTATCTCCACCATCTGAAAATCATCGCCATCTCCCTACTTGGTTTTTCTCTCCATCTTCCGTCCTGCCCCTTTGTCCTCCTTTTCTATCTCTTCCCCTCTGCCAAAAAAAGGCCTTCAGAGTTTAACCCCGACCACCCAGGGTGTGGCTGGGAGGCCTGCTGGGGACAGTTACCAGCTGTTGGTGGCAGTGGTGGGCTCAGTAACAGTCACCTGTGTGACTATCCTGCTGGCGCTGTTGGCTCTTTTCTTCGTCCGCAAGACACTGCTCAACCGTCGGCGCACGTTCACCTATCAGTCTGGATCGGTAAGGACGCACCAGGATTTGTTTAGGATTTTTTAATCAGAATTTTAGAAAGCTGAGGGATATACTGAGTCCTGGTTGACATCACAAGTGATCTGATGTGTTTCGAGAAAATCATACATTAGAGAACTTTAACATATTTGTATTTATGGCCGAGTTTAAGACTGTTTATACCCCCAGGGTGAGGAGACTATTCTGCAGTTTAACTCAGGAACTCTGACCCTGACACGGAGGCCCAAACCAACTCCAGAGCCCCTCACCTATCCAATCCTGGAGTGGGAGGACATTAAGTTTGAAGACGTCATTGGAGAGGGCAACTTTGGCCAGGTGCTTAGGCTCTTAATGTACTTTCTGAATATTTAAAATTTGTCTCCTTTGGTTACCGTCCTTTATTCACTGGGTTAAACATTTAAGCTAACAACTGTTTCAAAACCAGGTCATCAAAGCCATGATCAAGAAGGATGGCAGTAAAATGAGCGCAGCCATCAAGATGCTGAAAGGTAACTTTGGCACACACTCAGTCAAGCCCTCGCAAGCATATACAGATACTGTACACGTATCACACACAAACACAGAGCAAATATAAACCCAGTGCAGTGCATTCTGTGACTGATGTGAAAATGTCATTTCAAAGACAGCAGCTGAAGCTGCTTTGCTTGCACTTGGTTTAACGGTGCTGCGTGTGCTGATCTTCCTGCAGAGTTTGCCTCAGAGAATGACCACCGAGACTTTGCAGGGGAGCTGGAGGTGCTGTGTAAACTAGGCCAGCATCCCAACATTATCAACCTGATAGGAGCCTGTGAGAACAGAGGTGAGTGAGCGACACCTAGTGGCTTTTATGGGTATTGATGTGCTTTCGAGTTATGGCTTGGCTGTATGTTATGTGACCTTTCCTTACTTATCTGGTATCAAGGCCTTATAAATTGTGTGATGTACTGTATCTTCCATGTGTCATTTGGTGGACACTCTGCAGGACACCACTTATATGACAGAAAAATATATTTGGAGAAATATATTTAGAGTTTTCATATATGTACTGAATGTGTTGTAGTATGTACAGTATCTAATTTATGGAATATGTTACAATTATGGTATTAACTTATTATTTACCATATACAGCATATATCTGAAAATAAAAAATATAGATGTTTGACAAAACAATCACAATTCAAGGTCCACTTACTAGCTTTCTCTGGCGCGTTCAACCATATCACACAGTCTTTATCAGCCGATGGAGTTTGTTTAGTTGTTGATATGTGAGCTCAGTAGCTGTTATGATTTCAACCATAGAACATTTAGCCTGTGCATAGATGTTATATTGTCATTAATATATGTGGACATTTTCCAGATATTCAAATCATCCCAACTTATTTTCCAATACGTTTTTGTTCAATATGTTAGTATTAACTTTATGCTGATATACTACCCTGTGTCCTGACTTTTATCTATCCTGATTGAACTAATTGTACCCCTGTATATAGTACTGTAAAGGAACAGGTTAAATTCTTCCTGCTTGAGATCCAAACAGATACTCCCATCTGATCATCTGATATCTGCACCTGGAAAGCACCATATTGTGTCCAATCTAAATAATCCTTGCCTGCCAGAAGCATTTTGCACTATCACATTTGTTTGATTTGTCCATGTGCCTCACAAGCATACTGCTATGTCGTGTATTTATGTGTTTGTATAAGGTTTCCTTGGCCCCCGGTTCTTACCATGGAGTATTAGTTTCCCACAGCTACATCCGATGGCTTCTACATTGAATAATTGAATTGCTTTTGTTTGATCAAAGATTGATAACATATGAGAGAGGACATCTAGTATGGAAAGTACATCAGCGAGGACATTACCAAACCAAATCAGCCTTGAAAAATAAACATCTGAGTAATTCAGTGTGTCTCCCCCCACCGGTTTCACTTTCAGGTAGCACTGGACTCAGACCTTCACTCTGCAGTGTTTACATCTGTTGTTTAACTCAGGTTCACCACTTTAATTTAGTGATAAGAGTACCAAAATACATATATACTGTACCACCCCAACCTCAACTAGAAGAACAATCATGAACATTACAATATGTAGTCAAAATATTTTTTGATTGAGTCCTTGGCCTCCCATCATGCCTCTGATTTTCTTGTCTTTTTCATAATAATCAATATGGTCATATCAACTGTAGAAGCTGTTGGATAATTACTGTTTTCCTATATGTTAGAGCAGTTTTGGTATTTTATGATGTTTGTTAAGATGCCTCCTTATAACCAACTAATTTGCATACCGTGTGCAGCAACTTGCAATTTGTATATTGGAATAATTTTCTATAGAAACTATTTGAAAGGGTTAACACATGCATATACCGTTTACAGTATGGAAAGACTGGCTTGGTGGCTGGCAAAACTGATTGTAAAATGGAGGAAAAGAGGAAGGAAGTAAGAGGGGAAGAAAGGAAGGAAGGAAGGGTTGTTGTGGGGAAGAGGGGAGGAAGGAAAGCAGGCTGGAAGGTAAAGATGGGAAAATAAAGAAGGAAAGAGATCAAGAAGCAAGACGTGCTTTCAGGGAGCATTATTTCTTTGACATACAATTTGCATGTGTTCGTCCTGTGCTGCCTCTCCCTTTGCTCAGGGAAAAGCTGTTAAAATGTATTTTATTGCAACAGAGAAAGTCATTGGCTTGCAGTAACACAAGCTGTTACTCAATTGCTGTTTTTGGCATTTTGGGAGTTTTCATTTTCTTTTCTGGTTTCAGGCTTTCATTCATTTGATCTGTTCAGCATCTGTCTGTATTTAAAAAAAAGGGGGAAATATAGGGTGTTGTTTTCAGCTCATACACTTTCTCATCTTACAGAGATCTGGAACAAATTCACTCTTCAGATATCAAATTTGTGAAAGAATTAGGTGTGTGCAGGAGAAATTCAATTCAGCATTGAACGGCAGGACAGGAGGAGGAAATGAACATATCATATTTGATAGATATTCGATAGATATTCAAATGTCATGGGGAAGATAAAGATTGAAAAACAAAAAAGTCAGCATCCTCTAGATCAGCTTTTATTGAACAACATGTTTTGCTGATCTCTGTGTTTTGGGAGAAAGATCTTTTACTGTTTCATTTTGAGCAAAGAAATTGTTTTGGAAAGACATTGCTGCACACAGCATGTCCTGATTACAATAACTTCTTGTAGCTGAGAAGGAATGTAATTGTATTAGATTCCAGTTCTTTGACTAGTCTATCACCCTGTTATTCTTTCCTTCCACATACGGTATGGACTAATTGTGTTGGCGAGCTCTCTGGTCCTGGTGTAATCAACATGAAACCCTTCCAACAAGCACAAATGCCTCATGACCTGTAGGAACTCTGGCTTTGGCTGGAAGCCGTCATCTATTAGCAAAGCCTCAACCATCTGGCTGAGCTCTGTGAGGCTTTCATGAAAGGCCTGGTTTACCTCTGTCTGTGTCAAGACAGAACTGTTGAAGGCCAAGCCCCTTACCAGCTGTAGCTGGATCTCTCCCCAGCCTATTGCAGGCAGGCCAGCCAAGGCCATAGTCACAGTTTTTGCTGAGAGGAAGAAGACAATCTCATTGTTAGGAGTCTGGCTGAGCTGCTAACAGCTTGTACAGATAGAAGATGAAATGTTTATTAGCAGTGGCCTTAACCCTATCAATCACAGTGAGATTATCCTGTCATGTCAAATACATTATGTATTGTTTAAATCTCATATTAAGACATCAAACATGATGAAAAACGTACATGTATGGCACATTTACAGTACTGTCTATAGCAGGGTAAACTGCAGACTCTGTCCTCCTCCTAATGTTACTCCCTCTCTGTGCTCTCCAGGTTACCTGTACATAGCCATCGAATACGCTCCCTATGGTAACCTTCTCGACTTCCTGAGGAAGAGTCGAGTGTTGGAGACCGACCCTGCCTTTGCCAAGGAGCATGGCACTGCTTCCACCCTCACCTCCCAGCAGCTGCTGCAGTTCGCTGTAGACGTGGCAACAGGGATGCACTACCTAAGTGACAAACAGGTAGGGGGAGAAAGAGCGGGCATGTGGGTGGCTGCTTGTATATTTCTGTGTGTGGATGAGTGCATTTTCTTGCCTCTGTTAGTCTCTGATTACAGGCTTTTTATTAAGCTGCCCCATGACAATTGATGTTGATAATTTAATTAAATAACTTAAGTTAATTAAATAAAATATTTAATTAAAAATGGCCTTCTGATGGAGCAGAAGTATAATAATGTAATAAAATTAATGAATAAAAATATTACATGAACTGCCCTTACTACTTCATAAGTAATTTACTTAATACAGTATTTCGTAGATGATATGAAAAGTGTAGTAATTCAAAAGAAGTTGGAATAATTAAGCTATTCCATTATAACTACAGTATATGTTACGCTCAATTTCAAGTAATTGCTTATAAATGTAATGATGTGATTGTGTTACATTACCCAAGCATATCATATATTAGAAGCTTGTTTATATCTTTGGTTTTATAATGCTTGCTTAAGCTATTACATCATCCAGATTCAGATATGACATTATCAGGTGGTACACTGACTTTTACTAAAATGCTTTTACATTTTAGAAAACTTTATTTTTTGCTACAAAAATGTAATTTTTGTTCAAACATATTTAATCATGATGTATCTGTGTAGGATTCATGCATTAGGCCTAGTATTATTACTAGTAATAATGCCTCTCCTCTCCTGTTCTGGTACTAGTTTATCCACAGGGATTTGGCAGCCAGGAATGTCCTAGTAGGAGACAACCTTGTGGCGAAGATAGCAGACTTTGGCCTGTCCCGCGGTGAGGAAGTTTACGTTAAGAAGACAATGGTGAGTGGTGGGGTCATACACAGTTTCAGCCAACAGAGGGCGCTAGTTGTTTGGCTGACAAGGTGTTTTGTATTCCATGTATTTCCACTTTAATAAGAGTGGATTAATGCTATTAATATCAGCTGCTATCTCATCGATTGTTGTAATGCACACATTTCTCACATGTTGAAGACAATAACTAAAAGTTCTTCTGTGAGATAGCAAAAGACTAACTAGTTGCACTGACAAACTGTAACAGACATTTACCAGTAGATCTCTGCACATGATATAAATGTGACACCACAGTGTGATATCTTTAGTCTGTCAGTTAACTAACAACTGTTATCATGGTGAATTGCTTACTGCTACTAATATTTATTCCAAGCTGACAGTTATTCATGGTGTATAGTAGTGGTATAGCAGTGTACAACATGGCTTAAATAGGCCATGGACTTGTACTTGTAATGTTAACTGGATCTCCATCATCAACTTTGTGGCACCACAGTAACAACCTGCCATTTAGAAAAACTGATTTAAGCCTATATTATTTTTTTATATTTTATTTTTTAATATTCACAATCAGACTCATGTGAACAAGTTGATATGTCAACACAGGTTTTGACATGAATCTGTTGCTTGACTTTCAGGGGAGGCTGCCTGTACGCTGGATGGCCATTGAGTCGCTGAACTACAGCGTGTATACGAGCAAGAGTGATGTGTGAGTTACAGTGTCAACTCGTGTTCAACTAACTTTACTCCTGACTTTAACTCTTGCACTCACTGCAACAGCGGGAGTTTTTCAGGGCAGGCCAAGCTCCCAATGTTTGTCATGTAGGCACGTATACATCTGGATCATTATGTCTGTATTTGAAACCACTGTGCCAAAATGCAAAAATATTTCTGAGAACTTATTGAGTGACATGGCATGCTTCTGACGTTGCAAAATTGAAACCATTGGTTAACAACTTCCTGAATGGTTGATGGTTACTTTATTCCAATAATTAACAATCTTAATAATTAAAAATCGCATCTCATTTCTTCTTTAGCACCACAGGAACCTTATTGAAATTATTTCAGCCGCTATTGTAATTTTGATTATGTACACTACAAAATGCCTGCCCACAGAAAACAACAAATCATCCCTCTGTCGCTGTTGGAGTGGTAATAGTGTGCTGTGTAACTGATAAGCGCAACCAGGAAGCCTTGGGTACAACTTAGCAGACAGACGGAGACGTTGGTCTGTCAACTGGAGCCTATTTATACACAGTGGAGAACAAGTTAGAAGAGCGTTGGACAGCTAACGGAAGAAGTGTGAAGGCTGCCTGTGGGGTCAGAGAGAGTTGTAAACATTAGTGAGCGAAACATAGTGTAAGGGAGAGACACAGAGCAAGATCTGAGACAGAGCAAAACATAGTGCACGGCAGAGAAGTGATAAGCGACGACAAAGGGACAGGCCGACAAGCACAAACAACACTTGTCTGCTCAAATGATCTACCACACCACATTGAAACTGGTGGTACTTCTCATGAATTCAGTCGCTAATCAGATCACAGGAAAGATGGTGGTTTCATGTTGTTGAGACGTTCAGTGGTCCCTTATCAGTTTCCGTGCATATTCATTTCATTATTAAAATTTTCAAATGGAGTCATGCATTTTTTTCCCTAAGCAATGAATTGTAAAAACGTGAAAATCAGGAGGTTTTACATGCAATAGCAGCATTTTTAGCTTCATAAGGCATTCATTTTAGGGTGATAAGACTAAATACTGGATTCAAAATATTTTGTCATTTACTGTATGTGTAGATTAGCAGGTATGAAATGATGCTGGTTTCTTTGCAAAGTTTTAACCTTAACAAAGATACGATCAACAAAGGAAGTCCCAGGCGAAGACATTAAGTTAATGATTATTTTCAGGTGTCACTAATAAAACCCTTATGTTTTCTTCCCATTTTCCTTCTATGTCTTCCCTACTTACATTTCTGTCTTTGCATCTTCTCTCCCAGGTGGTCTTTTGGTGTTCTCCTCTGGGAAATTGTAAGCTTAGGTAAGTAAGCATACAGCCTGACATGGACCCAATGGTTTTCAGCACAGGAGCTTTACCATTTACTAATGCTAAGTACAGATTTACACTTGCCAAGATATCCTAGCCTCAAATACCAGCTGACAGGCCAGCAGACGTTCTGTCTCTCTTATACAGGAACTCTAGAACAACTAGATAACTGATGGACGATTTCAGGAAATCTTGCAATTTTTGTGATCATATCTACACTGTGTTGTGTGTGGTTGATTTGATGGTGAAAACCTTACTATTGCTTGACTCACAATCACCATCATAATCATAAACACATTTTCTCTCCTTCCTGTGTGTCAGGTGGCACACCATACTGTGGGATGACATGTGCTGAGCTTTATGAAAAACTGCCACAAGGCTACAGGATGGAGAAACCCAAAAACTGTGACGATGAGGTGTAAGTACTCAGCCATTTGTAGCCAATGATTAGCTCATTCTGACTTTCTTTCCTCTATTTTACTGTATTTGTCAATGTTTCTCTCCCTGTCCAGCTATGAGCTGATGAAGCAGTGCTGGAGGGATCGGCCCTACGAGAGACCCCCCTTCTCCCAAATCTCTGTCCAGCTCAACAGGATGCAGGAGGCCAGGAAGGTAATGCTGCATTCACACAATATGGGCAGAAAGAGAAGAATAGGTGAAAACACCATTGCTTAGGGGGTATAGTCACATCAGATAATTAGAAACATAGTCTAAAATAGCTATTTTGTTTTTCAGGTTGCATGTATTAGAATTAATTTAACTACAGCAAAGTGTAGGTTTGCAGCCATTTGGCACCAGTTAATTGATACTTCTGTAGTTCTTCTCCCCAAGCGTGGGATATCAAAGCTATCAGAAATTCCCTTTCCCCCATTCTCTTACGTGTAATTACAGCTATGAGTATGACGTGATAGTTTTTCACACTCGGTGGATCATATTTATGGTCTGTACAATATGACATGAACTCATTATAAGGCTTCAGCAGCATTAAGAAACAGATGGAGCCATCATACATCTATAGCGTGCATGCCAAATACCTTGAAATTTTGATTTGTTTTTAAAAATCTTAAATCCCAAGCTTCTATCCATCTTCCAGGCTTATGTGAACATGGCTCTCTTTGAGAACTTCACCTACGCTGGGATAGACGCCACAGCCGAGGAGGCCTGACTACCAGCCCCCCCAGACCCTAGCATGCCACGTAGCCCCAGAAGGAAGTCCCGAGGATGGTCGCCACGTTACTGCCACCTCCCTGCCGCTCAGCGTCGAGACAGGAGGACCAGGCGCTCTACCAAAGCCACCCAGCTATAGATGGAGGACTGTGAAAGGACACTGTGTGGAGGTATCAGAGGCATTAGGAGATGAGGAGTATCACTGGGCTTTGGATGGAGAGATGCGATTGCTACTAACCTTTTGGGAAATACTGACCCCCTGTCGCTACAAACCAGTCCCAGAAAAAAGACACAACATTGTACCTCTTGCTGTTACAAAAGTTACAATGCTGGACCCTTTTCTCTGAGTGTTGAGGGGAAGTGGCAAATAAGGAGCTATGTGACTTGATGAAACACCACAGGGTCTGTGGGGTGTCAACGCTGGACTTTATTTTCTCTCCACTGCTCTAAATGGAGAAGGAAATATTTTCATGAAGGTGAAATTTAAAGGACACAGTGTGGATCACAAGCATTCAAGTTCTCAGACTGTTAGAAAAGGATGAAAGACACATACGATGTAGCACTTAAAACCAGCCTCATTCATGCCATCTGTGTCTTTTACTGTTAGCCTGTCACTGCCATGTGAATGTTACTACTGTATGTATTCAGTATGTATCGAATGTAGTTACAGAATGCAGTCATGGTGGATTATCCATGTGTTGCATGCAAAGCTCCACCACGAGAGTAGTTGTTTGGAAAATGCTACTAATACAGGGCAGATGCATAGCCAGTCTACCAGCTATCACCATTACTGTATAGTTTACCTTTAACACTATGCAACCTAACGCAATGTATGGTAATATATCCATCATATGATAATGTACAGTATGTTTTCATTAAGTGTTTCCTTGAATAAAGGTTTTGTGAGGTGACTGGACTCATCAACACAAGTAGGCTAGTTGTTCCATTTGCACAAGTCCATTTTCCTGCAGTTTCAGTGACACTGATGACTTTAGCAGAGATTATTGTGTTGTGTTTTTGTTGTTGTTGTTACTGGCCTGCTTAATAGTGAGCATGGTGGGAAACCACAGGTCAGGCTACTGGGGCCCAAAGTGGAGAGTTCAGGAACACTGATCTCCCCTGCTGCACAGAGCTGATCTGTCACCGGGTTTCCTCCACAAACCAACCGCAGGCACAGAACTGTCTGTCAAACATGGTCTCAGTGGGCCAGCTTCCTGACGACTCCTACACAAGACACCCGCTATACAACGACGCAAATGTGTAATAAGGGAAGAAGAGCGCCATTAAATGTATTTGTATCCCCTGTCTGAAAACTTTTGAGTATCAAACGCTCGCCCTTTAGGAATCACTGTGACCTCATCTGTTACTCCCTAATTCGGGTCACGTTAAGGCAAACGTGAGGAAAAATCAAAACGTATTTAACCTGCTATCCAGCAGCAGGTTTCATCTTCAAATGTATGTTTGTAAAGATGTTTTTTACGGGCAAAACCAATGTTGAAATCCAATATTTGCGCCATCCACTGAAACAACCTGCTGACTTCCGTAAATTAAAGTTTGCTGTGGACCAGCGTTGCTCAACAGGTTGGATAACAGGTAACTAGAAAATAACCGGGGCTAACCTGTAGCTTCCTGCTAGCTTACTTGTCGTCGACAACTTTCTCGGCTAAAATATAACAGAACGTCGACAGAGACTTCTCACACCAAGTCCACCTAGCATGGTCACCGTTGTTGTAAGCAAGTAAGTTACTGTTGAAAGCATAAACTATAGCTGTTGTTTCCTTACTTACGAAACAGCTAACGTACGCTTACATTAACCGCTGGTGCCCAAGGAAGTTTATTTCCTAAACTATTAGTGTTTTGAGCATATGAATGGATAAGTGGTAAGGTTTTGCTGGCAGTATGTGGAGAAGTTTATGTGGACTTTTTTTTTTTTTTTTGCTGTTACTTGTTGCCACCGTTGGAAACCTTTTAGCCCTTTTTCTCCATTTGTGACCAGCACTTAAACGTTGGGCAGGTTAGTCCGTGATTGGTCACAAATTGCCTTCTTAACGAAAATCGTAGGGTTATCTAGCAGCAGGTTGTATCTTCAAAGGTGTTTTTGTAATCCCACAGATGTGTTTAATGTTGCTAAAAATTGACCCAAAATGTTCGGACTGTGCTACAGTCTTCTTCTCTGATACGCCAACGTTACCTTTGGCAGGTGGGTGTAATTTAGCGGCCGACGTAACGTTAACGTTAGTTCGTAGAAACATTGGATTTACGCGTTGGTTTTGCAATAGGCAAACATTTTGTGATACTGGCGAGATAAGGCATCTGGGAGAGCACAAAAGTACCACTGAAGATGCCAACTGTTGCCGAATAGCATGTAAAAAAATAAGGTTTTGATTTTCCCTCGAGTTTGTGTAGAGATTAGGGAATGCAATGTAACTAACCAAGTCATGGTGCAAAACTACAACTGTAAATCCAAATTGATTTCACCTGTGACCTTCCTTCCTCCACCATGCAGCAAGCTACAGTTTTCAGAGCCATCTTCAAGCCTACAGGTGGTGAGTGTTACTGAAAATGTTTGTTTTCTTTGGAGTAATTCCTTTAAACGTGTGTCATATGTGGACACTTGACAAGAGACACATTTTGTGGTTTATATATATGTCTGGCCCTGGTTTTGGCAGACACGTTCATGTTCACATGTTTTAACTGGTTAGGGAGGAAAGATTCTAAAGCAGTGTTTGGCTAGGCTAAAAAATAACCCTCACTATTTTAAAATAGCAAATATAGCACAATTATATTACATATTAAGTTACTCAATTTGAGCAGGAAACTGTTCACCTACTTGTTTATTTACTTTCCACTGTCAGTCATAACTTTAGGAATTGCATTCTTGTTTTTAACCTGCAATCTCAGCTATCTTTCTTCTTCAGTCTTGTAGGCTATGAATGATGAGTATCCAATGATCTTCTCTGAGTTATGAGAATGCCTCCACCTAGGAAGCTGGAACATTTCTGCATTTAGTCTGCAAGTTGTCTGACCAGTCTTCCAGGTAACTTGACAGACTTACCCCATCTTTCCCATCTCATCAAGCCCAAATATCATCATGAAAATGTCCCAATCTCTTCTGAAAGTTAAAATTAAAAATGACAAGAATGTTTTGGTGAATCATCTGTTGATGTCCTTCTCTGCAGTGCAATTTATGGCTGTAGGCTGGGTAGGTGTATTGATTTGGAAATCTGTTATTTCTCAAAGTCAGAAAATCTTAGAAACTTCTGGGAAACTCATGTACAATTTTCAGAACAGCTTTGTCAAACACAGTGACGCTTAGATAACACATCTAAGTGTCACTGTCTTTGGTAGAGATTATATCAGTTTGTGGTTAACACTCAACTGCAGAAGAGTATGTTTTCCTGTTACCAATGTCTCACGCTCACAGTGTTCATTTTTAGCGTGTGCTAAGATTAGATTAGTTTTTTAACGTGAAAACATTCCCAAAGAAAGCCACCTTTAATTGAATATGATACAGTCAGAGTCTTTCTCTGGTTTACAGTAAGATCTTTTTATGGCTGCCCAATTGAACACAAACAAATGTACTGTTTTCTGAAATTTCTAAGGCTCAACATACTGATCACAAGCACATAAGATACAATTTTATACATATCTGATCTTTATATACTGTAGTTGTGTGTATAGAAAATAGTCACAAATGCCTGTCACAATTTTCAGAGCCCAAGGTGGCATCTACAAATTGCTTGTTTGTCTGACCAACAGTCCAAAACCCAAAGAAATTAAATTTACTGTCATTGAGGACTAAGAAAAACAGCATATATTGATATAAACAAGTGATTTTTTTTGTTACCCATTTCTTAAAAAATGACTGAAACATTTAATCAATTATCAACATAGTTACCGATCAATTTTCTGTTGATCAGATAATCAATTTTAATTGTTTTGGCTCAACTAAAAGGATGAGGAACACTTTGCATTATGATGTATAAGATTACACAACAAAGAGGCTGATGTAACATCATGTTGTGTAAAAGTTACAGTGGGAGGAGAGTTCTGCACTTGTCAGGTGTACTACATTCTTAAAAATAATTGCATCTAGCTATTCTGTACTTAAGATAGTTCATAGAAATAATAGCTGAGGCTATTGTATCACACCCCTGTGAGAAATGTAGTGCAACCCAAGTACAAAAAGCAAAATCCAACTGCAGACTAAATACTATAGGGACCATTACAGAGTGTAAATTATATTGGGAAGTCTGGTGTAAGAGGGTAAGGTGCTTGGGGTCAGGGATATGGTGCCCTGAGATAACTTTGTTATGATATGGCGCTATATAAATAAAACTGAATTGAATTGAATATGGTGTGGGGGCCAGGGTTGATCTGAAAAAGCACTGAGCAGGGGTGTTTTGAGCTTGAGGTGCCATCTTCCTAGCGTGAGCAAAGTTGCAGGTAGAAGCTGTGGGGTGTTGCGATGTTAAATAGTACTGTTTGGCTGTGTAACGGCTCTGGATGGTAGGCAGTGCTCAGCTGAGAGAGTGATAGTTCTTGTGAAGAAGCTGTTTTTTGTAACAGATGAGCGGGTATTTAATGTCCTGTAGTGTTTGCCAAGTGGAAGGAGAAGTGGCTGAGGTGGGTTGGACCTTTGGTAATGTGGTTTCTCTAGAGGTTGTTATAAATGTCCGTGTTATCTGGTGGTTAAGACTCAATGATATGTTGTGCAGACCTGTGCCCAGTTCTTCATATGTGGATAACTGAGTTAGCTTGATTGGATTGTTGAGGACTTGACAAGTCTGGGCTTTTGTCAGTTCTTCAGAGATGGCTTAAAATTGATCCAAAAGCTGTTGTCAGAGCAAATAGTCCTAAACATGCACAAGTGCAGATGTATGCAGTTAATTTGGATCATGGCACATCCCTCTGTTTCACCAGTCATTTAGAGATGCACGACTCCTTTCCATAGAAAAATGTTGATATAGTCACGATTTTAAATTAGAACCTGTAAATTATTAGAAATGATACAAAAATGGTACCCTGCTGTTGTGCAGCAGGTCAGGATGTGGTAAATCAGCAGAGGCTGTTGGGGCATGTTATATTTTATTTAGAGTAAGGAAAAAAACTGCAAACCCAGCCAGCTTATGGACTGAAACATACCAGGTTTCATCTGCAGTCCCATGTGTTATTGTGTCTAATTGTTAACTGATACTTTGGGAATATATAATGTATGTTAACTCTCAATCACTCCTCCCAAACTGCCTTTTTTGGTGTTTACTTCCCCTGTTCACAAAGCACGCTTCTAAGCACAACTCGTCACATTGGGACAACCCCTCAGCACTGCTCAACCCTACCCACCCATGCCTACTCAAAACCATGCATATTAGAAACAACACACACTTTGCACATACACAAGCATGTGCTTTGTTAGCTTAAGTGCCATGGTGGTTTAGGATACATAATTCTTCATAATATCTCAATCTACCATGACTTTGCCCTGCAGGTGGGAGATACTCCTTATTAGCTTGTGGATACAAGTGGGCTTTGTGCCTGGCATACATTGCAAGGATGGGACTGACAGTCATCTGTCAAGGGAAGGTAGGGCTTAAGGATGGTTTAATTTTTGTACAGTTGAAGTTCAATTTGTATTCAGTCCAATTAACAGCTGTATTTTTCTCATTTACCATTTATTTCCACAGAAAATATTGACTGTTAACTATATGATGCAGAGCCCCCAGAAATGACAATCCCAAAATATGTTATTTCTTAAAGACTTATGAGAACAAGATATGTTGTCGGTAGAAGTTATTATCTTGCAGAAACCACCAACTATCTTGAGGGGAAAATAAAATATTGTGCAAACAAGTTGTGGGAACAAAATACTTTATTGTGCAAAGCTATTATCTTGTGGGAACAATATGTTGTGCCACAAAGATCTGTATCACTTGTCCCGACTTTGAGATGGGTCCCACATAACATCTTGTTCCCACAAAATGACAACAGAAAGATCTTACTGTAAGACAATAACTTGTTGCAAAAAGTTAACATCTTGCTTTCACAAGTTAAAAAAATACCATCTTGTTTGACTTTGGGGGACATGTTTTATTCCAGGAGTGCTCATGTATTATGTTTGTCATTCCTGGAGCAGATGTTTTGCTCTTAAAGGATGAGAAGGATCCTAAATGCTTCAGCCGGACTCGACAGGATTTCACCTGCTTTTTTGAGACTGCAGACAACAGGACTTATGATTTGCTCTACAGTTATCCATTTACCAGGTATGTTATACACGATAGATTTATTGTTTTTTGTATGTTAAGGGACCTTAGAGACTCTCAAATCATTTAAACAGTACTTTCCTTCAGAATTCTCTGAATCATATTAGAAATTGTTAGGAATCTTTATTTAACGTTATGTTCTTGTTCATTAGTATTAGTGTGAACTTGTCCTATAGTTTTTATGAGTCTGTGGTGGCCAGCGCTCTCCTGTTTGCTGTCGTTTGCTGGGGCAGCAGGCTGAGAGTGGCAGATTCCAACAGACTCAACAAACTGATCAGAAAGGCCAGTGATGTTGTTGGGGTGGAGCTGGACTCCCTGACAGCAGTGTCAGAGAGGAGGATGCAGTCTAAAATGCGTAGCATCCTGGACAACACCTCCCACCCACTCCACAATGTGCTGGTCAAACTCAGGAGCACTTTCAGTGACAGACTGATTCCACCAAGATGCACCACAGAGCGCCACAGGAAGTCATTCCTGCCTGTGGCGATCAAACTTTATAACTCTTCCCTCAGAGTGTTTTATGTTTATTTCTTTTTACCTCAAATACTTCTCCTTTTTATAATTTTTTGTTTACATTTGAACCGTGAACATATATTTTTTATTTACCTCTGTTAGTCTTGTTAGTCACCCATAAAGCACTTAAACCTGCACTCACCTGTGTGAAAGATGCTATACAAATAAAGTTTGATTGATAACTAAATACCACAATGTCTATTGTGTTTGTCACTTATTCTAATCAAGCCTGCCCAGAGACAAAAGGTGTGAAATGTCTGTCCAGAGAACAGAAGAGGGAAAGTCTCTCCACATCTGCTCATTTCCTACCTCAGACGTTATTTTGTATGTGCATACACACCTTGATGTGGTGGAGCGCAACACCAACCGCAGCCTCTACAATCGGACTGTCTCTGTGGAGGACCATGGTAAGGCAATATGTATATATATATATATATATATATGTTTTTTACCACCTTTACTTGCTAAGTACTTGGCTAGTGCCACACTCATGGCCAAGGAGACATTTCAGATCAACTACATAAGGCCTACATAAAATATAATTTGTGTGTATAATTTGAATCATGAATGAATTATAACTGAATTATCAGGAAAATGAATGGGGTCCAAATATTATATGCCCAACCTCAGCCTGAAAAGGGCAGAATAACTATACCTCTAGCCTTTCACAAACCCATTACAGGTTTTATTTCAAGCACGTTCAGGTGTTTTAATTGCAGGCTCACTTATGTTTTTTTTAATCTTTCATAAACATTTGTATTGCCTGTGGGTGTTAACTCTATTCAGATTTAAGTCTCCCCAGTGTGTCCTGGTTCTTCGCTGGAATCTCCTCTTAATAAGGTCATGCATAAGAAAGACGGGGCCTCCTCACGTGGTGCCTAAACACCAGTGAATTATTTTCACCAATGGATTCTGTAATGTGCCCTTCCTTATTTTTCCATCACCTTTTTGTCTCTAGTTCTCCTGGATCCCCCCTTCAATACGTCTTTACACCAAAATGGCGAAGCAGGACAGCTGCAGGTCTCATGGCACGCAAAGGTCATGAAATACTTGCAAAATTATGTGATGTATAGGATTCGTTACTCCTCGAAGGGGCTGGGAGAGAAGACAAAAGAGGAGGTACACATACACACAACTCACAATAAATCCATTAGATTATTTTTCTAAAATAACTTTGAAATCAAACTCACATGCTGTGTGTGAGCATGAAGACAGTTTTTATATCATTTAAGTGCTATGCCCAGCATGTGAGTTAGTATGATGGGCTTTTGTCAATGTCTTTTGTCCCTCTAGAGCATCTACATGTTAAATACATTTTGTCAGTTTCAGGACTCCTTAATTAATGTGTGGCAAGACCAAATAAATAGGAACATATAAGAGAGTAATTTAAAAAAAAAAAGTAAATAGAATAAATTTATTTTACCCTTCTTTTTTTATAACTGATTGGAGGTTAAAGGTAAAGCATAAAACTTTGTATTTGTTTTAGATTTCATTTTAATTTAACTATCATTTATTGATCAGTTACTTTTATGACTCATCTGATAGTCTCTTACTGCCTTTTTGTCAGTTTAGTTAATGTGCCAGTTAGTCTGTGATTGATACTTAACACATCACTGATTTGTTTATTTTCTTCTACTCAGACATCAACATGTTTATTGCACTAAACTTTGTAGCCTGTATTTTTTTGTGGTTAGAGTACAGCCATGGCCAAAGGTTTTGAGAATGACACAAATATTAATTTTCAGTTTTTATGATGGCAATTTGCATATACTCCAGAATGTCATGAAGAGTGATCAGATGAATTGCAAGTAATTGCAAAGTCCCTCTTTGCCATGAAAATGAACTTAATCCCAAAAAAAACATTTCCACTGCATTTCAGCCCTGCCACAAAAGGACCAGCTGACATCATGTCAGTGATTCTCTCGTTAACACAGGTACAAGGCTGGAGATCACTCTGTCATGCTGACTGAGTTAGAATAACAGACTGGAAGCTTTAAAAGGAGCTTGGTGCTTGAAATCATTGTTCTTCCTCTGTTAACCATGGTTACCTGCAAGGAAACACGTGCAGTCATCATTGCTTTGCACAAAAAGGGCTTCGCAGGCAAGGATATTGCTGCTAGTAAGATTGCACCTAAATTAACCATTTATCGGATCATCAAGAACTTCAAGGAGAGAGGTTCAATTGTCAAAGAAGGCTTCAGGGCACCCAAGAAAGTCCAGCAAGCGCCAGGACCGTCTCCTAAAGTTGATTTAGCTGCGGGATCGGGGCACCACCAGTGCAGAGCTTGCTCAGGAATGGCAGCAGGCAGGTGTGAGTGCATCTGCACACACAGTGAGGCAAAGACTTTTGGAGGATGGCCTGGTGTCAAGAAGGGCAGCAAAGAAGCCACTTCTCTCCAGGAAAAACATCAGGGACAGACTGATTCTGCAAAAGGTACAGGGATTGGACTGCTGAGGACTGGGGTAAAGTCATTTTCTCTGATGAATCCCCTTTCCAATTGTTTGGGGCATCTGGACAAAAGCTTGTCTGAAGAAGAAAAGGTGAGCGCTATCATCAGTCCTGTGTCATGCCAACAGTAAAGCATCCTGAGACCATTCATGTGTGGGGTTGCTTCTCAGCCAAGGGAGTGGGCTCACTCACAATTTTGCCTAAGAACACAGCCATGAATAAAGAATGGTACCAGAACATCCTCAACTTCTCCCAACCATCCAAGAACAGTTTGGTGACGAACAATGCCTTTTCCAGCATGATGGAGCACCTTGCCATAAGGCAAAAGTGATAACTAAATGGCTCGGGGAACAAAACATCAAAATTTTGGGTCCATGGCCAGGAAACTCCTCAGACCTTAATCCCATTGAGAATTTGTGGTCAATCCTCAAGAGGCGGGTAGACAAACAAAAACCCACAAATTCTGACAAACTCCAAGCATTGATTATGCAAGAATGGGCTGCCATCAGTCAGGATGTGGCCCAGAAGTTGATTGACAGCATGCCAGGGCGAATTGCAGAGGTCTTGAAAAAGAAGGGTCAACACTGCAAATATTGACTCTGCATAAACTTAATGTAATTAAAAAATGAAATGCTTGTAATTATACTTCAGTATACCATAGTAACATCTGACAAAGTCTAAAAACACTGAAGCAGCAAACTTTGTGAAAACCAATACTTGTCATTCTCAAAACTTTTGGCCATGGCTGTTACATTTAAAAAATTATATGAATATTATTTTAAATCTATCATGTTTGTGATTTCTACAGGCAAAGGAGGGCGACATACTAGACTCTCTGGTACCAGGGGAGGAGGTCGAGGTCCAGGTCTCTATCAAATATGCCACAAACCCAAATACAGGATTCTGGAGCAGCTGGTCACACCCTGTGCGAGCCTTGGTTCCCCAAAGTGCAGGTGTGTCTAAATGAGAAAAGAGTGCGAATGTCTGAGTGGATGACTAAGTAGGAGTTGGGCGAATAAACGGTTATGCATGGCACAACATCTCATCCTGCAACCTCTTCATTACAGATTCAATACTTGAATGAGAGATATTTTTTTTCTCTTTTTCAGATGATATTTCACTAATGTGCTACACCTCTGACCTGCAAAATGTCACCTGTCAGTGGAATGGGAGCAGATATAGTGTAGAGAAAGAATACAAACTTTTCTACAAAATGTGTCTCAGGTGCATTACTTACTACATTCCATCATTTATTAATTAAAATCCTAAGATCTCTATGGTAATGTAACAGTATATTTTATTGAGTTTTAGTGGAATACAAAGTTGTTTTTGATGACATCCTCCACAGTAAACACTAGACACGTAGCAGTACTTTGAGCAACAGAGGCATAATGTTGCACACTATTATGTTTGCCATCTCTTTCTCTGCTCATAATTCCTTTCATTTCACATTGTATATGACCCCTATAGTGAAGCTTTGGGCTCGACAGAATGGACCGGTTGTCTCGCTTGGAACAGGAACTTGACTGACCTATGCCGTTTCCGCGGAGATGAGTCCAGAAAAGTCAGGGTCAAACTCAGCAGCACTCCAGCACCGCTCAGCAGAACCTTCTACAGTCAAGAGTTCACTCTCAACAAGATCAGTGCGTGGTTTTTGTTCCTTTTGAATGTGCTATCTGTATTTTTTTTTTTTTTTTTTTTAACTTCTTGATTTGTTTTATTATATAGTCTTTAGGTGATGTAATGACATCTGACAAAGAGGAGACTAAAAATAGTTGTTCAGATAACTCTGTTTACTAAGCAGTTGTACCATAAATAGACCAGAGACATTTGAAAATTGTTGCTATTTTAGTGTGCATATTACTTATATATCTGCCTTTCTCATACATGAATTGAATCCACAATTCAAAATCAGATTTGCTCAAACATATATTTAACAGTAATATTTAACACACCTTTTTTCCGTGACTCTTGAGTCATGACCATGGCATTCTTAGAAGAGAGTTAGCAGGTTAGCTCACTAGCTCACCAGCTATAGGCTAGATCCAGGTAGTTAAGCTCTCCAGCTTACCTACATTACTTGCGGCAGACTGCATTTTTCAGTTACTGTAGAAGTAAGAGCCCAAGTTGCGACCTCTCTCTTGACCTTTCATTTCCATCAGGCCTCAGAGAAAGTGTGGTACCATGGCTTTGTGTATTGACAAATTCTGTGTGCTTTTTGTTAGTCAAAACATCCCCACCAAGTAATCTGAGAGGATCATTGGAGAAACATAAGTTGTGCTTGAAATGGGAAGCACCTCTTCTGTCTCTGTCACCTCACCTGCAGTATGAAATCAGCTACCAGATCAGAGGGAGTGAAGCATGGATGGTAAGATGTAATTTATGGCCACGTAGTTTTATGTTTTTCTTTGTTTATTTTAGGTTTTAGATTTTTTTTCTATCTGAAATACCTTTTCTTGTAATGATTTGTGTTCACTCAAATCTTTTTGCATTCCCTTCCAATTCTTTTCATACCTTTCAGATTCCCTTGCAACATTTTTGTATTACTATGGTTAAAGTCCTATGTGTAGAATTACATGTGAGTTTAGTATCTTTAGAATTATTCTGATGCAATACGTTTTTGTTTTTTAGACAAATGATGGCTGTGTGGTTCATTCTTGACATTACCTCCAGATGGCACCAAAGAATAATTTTCAATTCTACATACAGTGACAAGTTCAAAGTAAAGAAATCAGCAGGATGATCCATTATATTGCTTTAACACTGGATGTTGCAAGATAATTTAATGTGCAAAGACAGGAGGATATGCAAAAATATTTTGTGCAAATGCAACAGTATTCAGGGAATGGAAAACAATTACACTAAAATGCAGTTTTGTGAGGTAACATGAATATATTTTAAGGGAAATACAAAAGCTACAGAGAACGCAAAAAAAGTACATAATCACTAAGATTGTTAATGTTAACATCGAATTACAAATCAACCTTTCTGTCCCCAGACGGTGTCCTTAAAGGGTCCCGAGACTCGCACTTGTCTAGAGGTTCCACCAGGTAGCCAGTACAGTGTTAAGGTCAGAGCTAAACCTATTGGGCCCATTTACTCAGGCCACTGGAGTGACTGGTCAGATGTGCTTACTGGTGACACCCCCACTGACGTAGGTAAGCTCACACTAAGACTGACAAAAGTCAGTGTAAAACATTGATTTATTTAGTAATCCCCATCGATTTGTATAAAAATCACAATTAAAACATTGCAAAATTGTACCAAATGCAATGCAGCGGTGTTGGTTTCTTAGCCTACTGTTACTTTGTAAGAACTTCAACAAGTTCAAATTTGGTTGTGTGATAACAATTGTAGTGGTGTGTAAAATGCACTGCTGTGCCTTGGTAAGTTAAAATATAAACATCATAGACCCATGAACTGCAGTTCTTTGTTACTCTAATTAAATAAAACTATTGGACACCATTTAAACTTTAATACAATATAAATAACCTTCACAGGCACATTGCTCATGCTGTGTATCCCTGTCTCGATGCTGATAACTGCTATCATCCTCATCTTCTTCTTTTACACCCACCTCAGGTAGGACCTTTTTTCCAATTCATTCAGATTGTGATCTGCCACTTCTTAGGATTACATAGAGGAAAAAAAAGAAATTAAACAAAAATACTTGTGGAAAAATGTGATTCCTCCCTCCATTTTTTTAATGGATATCACTTTGTACTGTACAATCACTCTAACATTTTATATTATAAAAAATCATTTCAAATCACTAACTACTACTTTTAGTGTCCAAATAGTTTAACCAATTATTTGAATGACTTTCTCTACCACATTGTTTGAAGATTATTTTCACGTCTGTTATTTTGTGTATTTTTCCAGTAAGCTCAAGCAGTATTTTTGGCCGCCGGTGCCCAACCTTGACAAAGTCCTACAAGGCTTTCTGACAGAGATCAACGGGCAGAGATCGGTAAATTATTTAACAGAATTTCACATAATGATGCATGCATCATTGCATCACAAAATTTATACTGTGGTGAAAGTTTTTTTTTTTTTTTTCACAGTGGGAAAATAGACTTAAGCCATATAGATGCAAACGAGTAATAAAATATAAATTGAGTGATACAACCACGTTACTAGGGTCTAGTTTACACTCAATTGCAGCACTCTTAAATGTGCGTCGGTGTCCCCAGCTTGTTAAAAATGAATTACTTTGTGCTCACACTACAGAATCCTCCGATAACAGCAAAGCAGTGCTCTGAGGAAACCACTTCATCTGTGGAGGTGATGTCTGAAATTGAGGTTTCTGGATTGGAGAAGCCATCAGAGGAATCCACCCAGCTCCTGTCACCAGAAAGTGGCTTCTCCAGCAGAGAACAGGTAGATGGAAGTCCCAGGACTGAAGTCTTTCCAGACTACGTGACTCTGAACAAAGACAGTGTCATTCTTTGCCCAAATGGAAACAAGTATGTCTACGAACAGGTTGGAGAGAAAGAAGGCCCGGAGGTGAGGGATGAGCTCTTCCAAACATGTCACTCTTTTTGCATTGATGGCTCGGTCTGTACCCCACTCTGCTTAGGCACTGACTTTCTTAACCATGCCTACTTAGCTGTAGCTGAGCCTGCAGATCGATTCGACTGCAAGGTCAATGCTGCAAGGAGGGCAGGCAACCTCTATACCAATTTCCCCTGTAGCTAAATGTATAGTATAACAAGTGTACGTTGTTTCCACTGGTGCAGATTTGTTGTATATTATTGACAAAAAAAACTTACTGTAAATTGATACAGACCTACACGTCCAGGTTTACTGCATGAGTAGCTCCGGCTGTGGAATAGGCATTAATAGGAATAGAATTGTACAATGATTTATTTGAGAATTAATGCACTCGGTGGCTTAAAGGATAATTCTGGTATTTTTAAACCTCTTCCCTATTTTTACATATTTTGGGGTCTCAGTGACTAATGGGTACAGAAAGTTTTGAAATTGGTCCAGAAGATCACCTCAGCCATCAGCCGCGAAATAGGCTGCAATGTAATCCTTGTGGGCAACTGTGCCTGTAAAAGTACACTAAATTCTTATTTTTGCCACCGACAGGCTCAGATTGTTATTCTAAGAGTCTGACAACGTTATGGAAAGGATCCCTTTTTGTTAAAGAGTAAGATCTTTTTTGTTTAACTAGAAACAGAAGTCATGTTCTGAAATCTCACGAGAGGTGAATTGTTGCAGTAAGATGACAGTTTTTCTGGTTAAACAAAAAGGTCCGTCTCTGTAGGGATCCTTTGCATAATGTTATCAGACACTTAAAATAACAATCTGAGCCTGTCAGTGGCAAAAAAACAAGCACTTTTAGTGGACGTACTTTGACGGGTGCAGTTGCCCACAAGGATTACATTGCAGCCATTGCAGCCCGTTTCGTGGCTGCTAGCTGAGGCGATCTACTGGACCAATTTCAAAACTTTTGTATTCTATTAGTCATTTACACCCCAAAATATGTAAAAAAAAAAAAAAAAAAATAGGGCCCAGGTTTAAAACTACTGGAATTACCCTTTAAGCAAAGGTGTGTTACCATGCATTCATAGTATAATGGGGGTTAGTTTTGATCATGGCATTCTGTCTCATAATTTCTGTCACTCCTCATACAGTCTTTTGGAGCTGAAATGCCATGAATGCACCACAGATTTGAAGATGAAATACCTAGGTGGACAAATTAACATTTGAAAGCAAGAATATCACATTTCTATGACAGTTGAAACTTGTAGTTCAAATGCTGTTGAAGATATTTAGGCATAGTATTATGTATTACTTTTATATTTGTAATTGTATATAAGGTTTCCTCCACATCAAGGCTGTATCTCTATGTCCACTAGATCACAAGATACTTGGTGAGACTGCAATAGAAGACCCCACTTAGTGGCTTTGGTGGTCAAGAAGACTGTATTGTATAGTATCAGGTACCAATAATTGGTTCTTGGAGTACTGACCTCCAATGCTTAGAGTACCTTGGATAAAAAAGGAGGTGCCATGAGGCATTGGGACTATTACAATTACACGAGATGTCAGTTTGAGTTTGTACTTTTTTTTTTTTATGAGCATTTTTTATGAGCATTTGAATGTAACTTCCTATCAAATTTTACATGAATCAATTTTGTATGTTTTACTATTTTAAATGATCTGCATCTGTTTTTTTCAGATCTTTTCCATTGCCTTGCCATTGTTTGTTGTTATACTCATAACTCATTTACATTGTACATATTTCTTGTGGATTTGTTAATGAGTTTTTTAAAAGTTCTTCAGAATCCCACTTAAGGGTTAAGGAGGCTGACCTTGATGTGAGGTCTAACCAAAACTGCTTTCCTCATTGTCATCTTCTTCCATGTAACAGCTGAAACAAGCTATTAGTTCATGATGCATTATGTTATAACTTGAGGGTTTGTATTATTTTTGGCAATAAACCTTGAAAAGCTGTTTTTCTCCCAGTTGCAATACTTGCAAAGTCAACCATTTGGACTTTCCTGGGTACAACCATAACATAGGAGACGCAACCAAATGGCCACTGCACTGTGGTGTGCCTAGATTCAAACCTTGGTTTTGTCTGTCTTACATCATTGGTGTCACTAGGTGGTAGCAGAGATCAACAGGCAGAGAGGGGTTGGTTGTCACAGCAAGTCCTCACCAATACAGCACTAGTTACTCTACACCACTGAAAATGAGAGAACAGTTAGATTTTGGCCCAGATTTTCTCTCACCTGATGAAGCCTCATGGTCAATACCAAGCTTGTCCTTGAGGGTTATATTATCAATAGCTGAGATAAAATGAAATTGACAAATTGATCATGAAATGACAGTTAACTTGAACCTGAATTTAAAAAAAAAAAAAAAAAAAAGCACAACACAGTTAAATGCTAGATGTTAATTTATTACACAAAGTAGATGAAAGGCTCAATTTAAGATGACTCATTATTACTCACAAGTTGTATGAAAACCAAGAGACCTGAGCTGGAACATGGACAAATACAACATCAATGACTACTGGGATGAGTGAGGGGATTAGTAAGAGGGTAAATAAGCCCTCAGCAAAGTCGGTACACTTTTTCTGGATCAGTTACTCACATCCAGCCTTGCCAGCCAAGAGCCAAAATGTATTAAATGTTATTCTGATTTTAAATCAGCGATAGGAAAAGGTTATGGTGCCCCAGAGCTGTACAACCCAAAAGGTGACTTGGAGCAATGTGGGAGGGGGTGGCAATTTTAGATGGAATTACTTTACTTGCCTAAAATCCAGTGGTTGACATTGTACTAATCAGACAGTGTATGACTGGCCCCGTCTGGTGCAGCCTTCTGGAGCAACTGCGTGAGAATCAGAACTGGATGCTCTGCAACTATGCTATCACCCTGCATCCAGCCAGCTGCCTTCTGTAAAATATACTGCTAGTGTCACACTTTAACGGCAGGCCTTTACATCTACAGTGTTCGCCAGACTGTATGATATCATGGCCATAAATTAGCCCAGATCGTCTATGAGGCAATAGCAGAGGGTGGGAGAAAGTAAGTGCTGAGAGTGAGACAGTCAAGAGAACGTTTAAGAGAGTCAGTGTTTACTGGTGTACAAGCCTCTCCTCCCAACAGGAATTCTTTCCATGTTTCGTCATCACTGCCCGCTTGGCCATACACAAATGTCTATGGAGGGAGGTTGAATCACCTCCTGATGTCATTTCCTCAACTTTCACTTACAATCACATTGAGAAACAACATGGTTTCAGATGCGATGGGCTTTAACTTGTACAGTATATAGTGTATGTACAGTGTACATGTGTACATGTACTACGTCTACAGGCCTCAAACATGAATTCAGCAACAACAGAGATAAGGCCACCAAAACATCAACATCCTTTAAACTGCTTGTTCTGCATGCTGAGTGCAAACTCTCTCACTGCAGTCACATTTGGTGCTATTGGATTTAGTGGAATAGACATCAGCTTCACAGCATGCTCTTAGTCAGTTTTGGAGTAAAAACTGCCAGACAGGAGGGAAAAAAGAACCAGTGTAATCAACCACACAGGCAGAACCAATGGTGTGAGAAAACTACAGTGCCTTCAGAGTCATTCAGCAGGAATTAAGTCATTGGTTTTCCATACAGGCATTGTACATAAAAAGGATCAGAGGTGTTATGTTGGAATAAATTAAACTTAATTAATCTTATAATAATGAAAACATACCTTTTACCTTTCCTCTATAGGGTTGGCACATATTAGTTTGCATCCCCATCTAAACAAAGGCGTACCAGGAGGGATGCAAAATTGCTTAAACAAAATGGCCATGGTCCTTTTAGAATAAATGAACAGGCTACTGTTAGCTTCTCTAGCTGGTGGCAATTATTGATATCAGTCAAAAATCATCTCCACTTTATGATCAATAGCAATGATTAGTGAGCAATAGCACCTCAGGTCTCAGTGGCAGTGCTTAAAATATCAACCACAAAATCATAACAAATCACAAAAAACAAATAATCATGACACTGCGATCATACCAAAACTTCATATCTCCAGAAGGCTTTTCAAGAACTGTATTTTCAGAATGAGAAATCAAAACAACCTAGTAGTCGGATAGATGACCATGCATTTTTGTAAAATACACAATGGTGTGTTTGGTGGTTTTGAAATAATGTATGGTCATGACATTTTCTCATCACCAACTGTAAAGAAACAGCAGTAATTTAAAATCTAGGTTTAAAATGAAGGTTAAAAACTGCTAAATAGCAACAGAGACATTGAGGTTTGTATAGCAGTAGCACGATTTATTTCCTTCATCTTTCTCCAAAATACAGTTCTTGAACAATTCCCAATTGCATTATATAACCAAACACAAAATCACAGTTTAAATGGTGCATGTTATGTAATTCATAAACATGCAGTGTAATGTTGGTAAGACTGTACTTTTCAATGGCAACAAAAAACATTTATCAAACAGATCCATTTGGTTCTGTTGGTCCAGTGTTCTGTTCTGCGTGGTTCTCTTGAAGGGTTGTTATCGAACAGTAAGCGAGGACTGGTCTACACACGAGCAGTAGGGGCTCTGCAGGTTCGGGGGGGGGTGTCTACATGGCACATGGTCTACACATCTTCTGATCTCGGATCAAACCTTCCTTCATCAGACTTAATTAGATTATAATTAATTAGAACTAAATAATAGTTTGTAGACTAGTTAAGAAGTAAATACTGTCAAAAAACATATGGCTCGGCATGGGGAGAATTTATGATTATCTAACCTGCAACCTGTTCTTTTGCCTTGTATTCAGCTTTTTATATAAAATGTTAGAATATAAAATTAAGAGCAAAATAAACCTAATTCTTATAGAGACAATGATAACCTAAAACTAATTGTGTGTTATGTCAACTGAACTATTGACACACTTTTTGAGACCTTTTAATGTAATTTGAGTGTTTTGGGGGGAAAGGGAGACCAGATGACTCCCTGCAATTTATATTTTCTTTGTCCCTCAGCAACAACAAACTTGCCTATCTTTTCTCCAAGTATAAAGATAGTTTCGTTAAACCTTGGGATCCTTGGTGATCGGATACAGGCTCCACATGGTTACCGTGCACTGAGAGACCCCCCGGTGAGCGCGCTCAGATGTTGGCCTTCTTGTTGATGAGTACAGAGCAGCATGTGAGGGCTCCATCCACTTTGACCTTCTCCATGTTGGACACGGGGATCAGCATGTGGTCTTTCAACTTCTCAAACACCTGCGGGACACACAGACAAGGCTGTCATTGGAAAAAACTGACATCCTGCCCTTTCAGATTATTCTGTTTAGAATTTATCGATGGTTATTATAAAATTATGTCAGCTGAAATTCAACAGATCATCACAGTGTTCAGCCAAATATCACTGGAAAAACATGTTTTAATGCTATGATATATTTAGGAAACACAAAATAGATATTGTCATGGCAGCAGCTACCTCTTGACTCTGCCCTTGTGTACCAGATCTTTGAGCCAGTGTTAAAGGTATTGACCAGCTAGTACTACAACAAGCTCTTCAGAAAAGGCTGAAGCACAGCGCAACTGGCAGTAGTTAAACTGAAAGTGAGAACTTATGCAACACTTAAATGTGTTTACTCTACTTGTCAACTTGTAATGTTCTGTGATATAAAAGCCCTGCAGAGAGACACAAAATGTGAAGTAGGAGAACAAGCATTCAAGAAGGTTGCCTGGTCTCCCGGCAAAATATTAAAAAAAAGATGGGAGTGAGAACTATTACGACATTCTCAAAAGACCCTCGTAAAGTTGTGTGTCACCCTGTGGACATTTTCCAGAAGAAAACCAGTGTTTTCCTACCAGACTTCCAAACCAGGATATTTTTCTCTTTAAACTCTCACTTCAACCCTGCTGTGATACTGAGCGAGGCCTTGCGGCACAGCCAGAGGGACCAACTAAACAAATTCTCATCTCATGATGCAATATGGCTGACGAAGCCTCTGGTGATCCAAATGCCATGTTTAAAGCCACCACACTCATGTGCCTTATAACTCTTGATACTTTTCTACCCATGGTGTAATGTGGGAAGGAGTACAGGTCGGCGCCCTCCTTAAGTAATTTAAACAATGGCACTGCACCATCATACTCTTCTGTAACACCATTATACCACTTACAAATATGGTGTTGATGCATATTTCTATAACATGTTTGCAGGTATTTGGTCACAAACCAAAGTATTGTATCAATTTTAATTTTGACCTGATGGCACTAAATGAGTTAAGGGATCACCCTTAAAGCTTAAAGTTATTACAGTTGATCCTGAGGGGAACATGAATGCATGTACCAGATTTAATGGCAATGTATCCAATTGGGGGATCGCCAGAGTCAGACGGAATCATCCTCTGGGGAATATGAACATCTGATATTTCTTGGTGAGATATTTCAGTCTGAACCAAAGCTTTGGACCGACCAACAGCTCCATCCAAAGACCAGAGGGTCAACTCAGGGAAGGCTGTGCTTTTGTATAACCCCCAAAACAACATCAGTAAATCCCCCGCCGTTTATAGCATCTCCACCTCCAGAGTGTCTCTTTTTGAACATTTCCAGCCGAGTTCTCATTACTGCGGTCGAGATTTATATGTTGGGTCGGAGGGTGGCATGGTCCCACACAGTAGGGGCTGCTATTTTTCACTGGGCCTTTTGTCTGCTCAGTTTCTTTATCTCCAAACCGAGTCCTCTAGAGCCGTCGCCACTGCTACCCATTAAAGATGTCCCGTCTCCACCCCCTCCGACCCCACCAATCCTCTCTCATGACCCCCTGCCTTTGTTAATGTGGAACTCTTATGTAACTTCTCGAGCAAACTAAAAATAGGCCGGAGATCAGGACAATGTTTAGAGTCAGAAAGCAGCAGAAGTCTTGCAGAATGTCTCTGTGATTGTGCAGAGAAATCTCTACATCTCATTGGAGGAACAAGCAACAAGTTCCCTTGGGAAACACGTATAACTGTATCATGTACAAGGCATGATAGTCAACTCTGATAAAAACTATCCCTGCTGTCTTACTGCTTCCGTTATGTCTTCTGCTATTTATATTTTCCCCACTTTCTTTAAGCTACAATTTCTTAAACACAGGTTTGGCAGAAAAAATGGGTTCCAGGCCAATTTCTGGTGGGTTTGAGCATTATAAAGGAAACTGGATCATGGAACAAACATACATTTCTGAAATATTGCTCCAAATGGTCCGTTAAAAGGTGCTACCAAAGCAGGAAGCACAAGTTACACAAATAGATTTTTATTATGCTCAAGTTGAATTCCCCCAGTTAATCTTCCTGGAAAAAACTGAGCCTTCGCCGTGGATGTAAGTCCAAAGACGCATAATTTTGTGAATTCTTCCTTCTAAAAATAGCTGGCGGAGGTTGGGGTTTAAACCACAGAGTACATTTTGAGGTCTGAGCACTGTCTCTGCAGATTGTAGGTTGCTGGGTTTGATCCTGTGAGAATCATTTTGACTTGTTGTGATGTGGAGTGACCCCAAAGCATCTAAATAACACGGCTACTTGCTCAGCCTTTCCAAACCCCAACAGACAAAGTGAGACAATAAAACGTCATTCACGGTGAGCTACTGTGAAAAACAATATGCGAGTGTCATGAGTGAAAGGCACGTCTTCACGATGTTTGCAAGTAGGTCACCGTATGTCTGAATGAAATTTAAGAAAGGTTGTGGTTATATGTGTTCATGCAGTGGTAGTGTATGCTGTGAGACACTGTTGGAGATGAGTTCAGCCCGGTATATTGAGCCAGCATACAGTACTTAACAGTTTAACCAGAACACATGCTATAAGGATAGTTCTTCAGGAGACACCCAGGGCAACTCTTCAATATTTCTTTGAAATTAGTCTCATCCTTATAGATTCAGTCAGGGATGCATCATTTTTTAAAAGCTAACTTTTTGGCATTTTGCCTTTATTTTACAGATGAAAGTACAAATAAGTAGTTTTAAGTGTAGAAAAAGAAATAAGATGTAACAAGTATAATTTTGTAATTGGCTTGCTTGTTAAAAGTCCTTTGTATATTTTTTTATATAAAAGAAATTTAAGATAGTTCAACCTACATTAATTGATTTTTTTGGGCGGCTTAAGGGCACCGCAACAAGCTGTAAACACTACACTGACATACTATCGCCTTATAAAGTTGATATGGCGAACATGTAACAGTGGCTTATTTACACATCCTACAGATACAGAGCAACATTAGTGTTCATTTGGCGTTGTGATTGTGTTCACCTGACGAATGTAGGTGCAACCTTCCCTTTCCTTTTAGCTCTGGTTTGGTCTCCAACAACTCCTGAGGGAAATATCTGTCTCTTTGGCTGCTAAATTCTCCACTATGTTCACGAGCTAGCTGCTAACTTTGTCTGTCTGCTATTTAATGCTGGACATTGGGGTTTATCAAAGCTGAAAGACTCTATAACGCTCTGCGGAGCTGAGGGGAACTACAGAGTCAGGTGATAATTCTCTGTGGGTTTGACACGACGAGGGACCGCTTTCACATACACAGACATTTGATCCATTGTTAATATAAAAATATTGATTATAGCAGCTTAAAGAACTATTTTGATGATCAACTTTGATGATTAACTCAAGTTCTGAGGGGGAAAAAAAGCACCCAAGATTTTTTTTTTTCCTATGACTCCAATGTCTCTGGTTCCTAGTCTGTGGTCAGAGTCATATCCACAAAAGGTCGCTTCACATAAAACTGCAGGTTCCTTTGTTAAAAAAAACACAGTGCTGGCTGTGGTTGACCTGCAGTGGTCTGTGTAAAACAACCACACACATTCTGCATGGTTTCCCTCGCCAGCCAGTTGTTTGTCTCAGAGGTCTGGACAGGAGGTACAGCATCAAAGGCAAGTGATCTTTAAATTCAAGCCACTAAACCAGTCTGGCTGTCCTGACGGTGCTTCTTCCTCCCAAAAGGTGTAACCTCAAGATAAATGCATGTGTGATTGTGTGTGTGAGACAAAGTTACTGTGTGTGAATGTGAAATAAGCTGAGCATTACCTTTGCACTCTCTGGAAACTCCTCTGCTGTGCAGTGCAGAAGCACATGTCCCTTATTAGGTAGGTTCATGTAGATGCAGTTGGCAGCGAGGTCATCCGGCACCGTCAGTTTGTCATAGCGATGGTCACTCATTTGCTGCATGATCTACACGCACAGATTAGAGACAGACAGGAAATAGACATGTAGGTAAACAAACAGGCTGTGGGAGTCCACATGACTTTTAGAGAGACAGACAGAAAACAGTTATTCAGACTATCAGACACTTTGAGTCAGAAGCAAGGCCACAATACCAAACGCAGAACCACATCTTTCTGCTGGCCAAACCACTCTCGGGGCCCGGGGGGCCTTAATGGAGAACGCAGGAGCAGACAGACATTCTTTCTCAGCAGATGTCATGTTATTTATGTAATCTGAAGGAGGTGAAGGTGGGACAGGCGGTGGGGGGAGAGGGGCTGAGAAGACGCCCATGTTGCCAAGTGGAAGTCAGGGGGTGAGGATGTTATGACCAGAGGAGAGGCAGGTGCCTCTTAATGTTTATGAGCAGAACATCTGCAGACGGATACCTCAGAGACGAGAAGGGGAGGGGAGGTGGAAAGCGAGTAAAAAAAAATCCAATGCGTCAACATTCAGAAAAGGTATTTTAGGTGCTTTTCTACTGCTCCTCTTTCTGTCTTCATCTTTTGTCTTCAATCATGGGCAGGATGAGTTGGCTGTTTGCTAATGACATTAGCATTATTAAAAGTTGAAATTATGAAAAAAAATGTAAATTCTTGAGATCAGACTTTGCGCATGAAACTCACCAAATGCCATCTATGGGACTGAACTGCAAACCAAAATGTGTGATGTGTGCTTGACGCACGTATAGGTTTGGAGGCGTGGCTGTGAGTGAAAGCTAACACAGCTACAAACGTGGGAGGAAAATGTGTGGTTTGTGAGCACAATGGGCTTTGTGGCTGAAGACGTTTTCATTTCAGTTCCCACTGACTGGGTCTGCTGCAATAGGGAGGACCGGGGCGTTCACTGAGATGGGAAAGTCCTTTTTCTGTGTGAGTTATATACATATAAGGATTACTTTGAATTATATTACTCCCATGATAAGTTAAATACACTCACACTCCTTGTACCCTGGAAAAAAAGAGTTAATGTCATGTAAATAGGTGTCTATTTCCACTTGATCCAACCCAATAGCAAATGTGCTGTTCCAAGTACTCTGTTCAGGCTTTCCTGGGAAAATCTATTCGGCACACAGGAAGTGACACATTTTATGTTTCTGGCAACAGTGCTTGGTTGGAATAAATATAAGAACAATTGTGCGGTTAGTGTGAGCAGTAAATCCCATCATTAAATAGAAAACACAAGGAAAAAGTTGTCACAGGAGTGGACTGATTGTTAAATGGAGCAGTGATCTCTGGGAAGTTCCGTGCAAAACCAACACAGTAATGAAAGTTTTGCATCAACAATGTTAAAAACAAAGAATAAAAAAGAAATCACACATAACAAACTAATATTTTTATACATCTAACAGCCATAACTCATTTTTGATTCATAAACAGTAAATTAACAGGCCCTGCAAATTACTGACAATGCAAAATAAATCAGATTAACTTTATAGGAGCTGACATTGCAGGGCTGCAGGGTGGAGTACAAGCAGTGTGTGTGTGTGTGTGTGTGTGTGTGTGTGTGTGTGTGTGTGTATGACTGTACATGTGTAACCACACCAGACACATTCCCAGGTCACTTGTGGGTGTGTTAGGTGATTGCAGCAGCACTAAATGAAAACACTGCCCATGTGCGTGACCGCCAACACTGTCTCTCACACACAGGGGGATTAAGAGTGGTAGAGGGGAGAATAAATGTGGACTCCACCAAAGATCACAGTTGTTCCCGCTCCACTCTCTCTCTCTAAAACATCTCGTTTCCTCAATAAAAACTATTCAGGTTGTATGGAACGTGTCCTACAGCAGAATTTCATTGTCCTTTGTGTAAAGTTCTTATCCATGAAACGCAATTAAATCTTTAGAAAAGTCACCTGACTAATCAACAGTTGGTTCTCTGTTCATTGTCAGTGGGTGCAACCGGTCAATATATAGATTGAATATGTTTTAATTTATTTAAATCTTGGGTCTCAAGAATTCAAAAAGGGAAGGTTATTGTGGTTACTGTATGTTTTTAAGCAATTCTTAGATTAGACTTTCAGAGGCTTTTATAACATCAGTTCATCTGCCTGACATCATTAATATGCCTCGGGTTTGTGCGTCTAAGAGTGTTTAAGAGCAAAAGAAAAAATGGTGAGCCAAGGCTTCTACATAGTCATCCTGGCCCTCGACCAGGCATAAAGCTACAGCAAATAAGCAGCATGTTACTTCTGGACAGTGGCTGAGGTCCAGTTAATCCACAGAGTGGTAACTGGGCAGCAGAATGTGCTCAGTCAGAGCTGCTAAAACAAAATATTTACTGGAAGGTAATAAAATCCCCCCTGGGCGATGACAATCTTGACCAGTTAACAAAAACACTGACAATTTACTGGACCTGATGCCGTCCACCGTGATCATCAGCATAATCTGTATCTTGGCTCCTGGCATGAATATCTATAATGCTCATTGTAGTAATCATTCCCAGGCAGCCTTTAAAAGTTTTACAATACTTCTTTTCACTGATGAACAGCAGCAGCATGTACAAGACAAATCTTACTTGACGCTGCTTCCAACTCCAGAGGGGAAATGGAAGTGAAATTGCTTCCTGTTGATGTACAATAAATGTTTGTTATTGCTCCTTGACACACATTTCACTCTGGAAATATTAATGGTCTATGTGGAGTGTTTATTGCTGCACCTTAAGGTATCCAATGGAAGATGACTAGGAGGGGAGGAAGGGAAGGGGAGGATGCACAACTTACTGAGAAAGAACAGAATTCAGAATAGTGCCCTATAACAATTCACATTTCTTGTGTTTTTTTCTCATTATCTTATGCATAAACAAGGCAACGATTCAGAGACCCTATACTATAATCTATCATCTGGTATCAGCTGCTGTTGTCCGACTCTGCAGCTGACTCAAGGATGTGATAACACCATTGGCACGGAAACCTAGTGCTCAAATGCCTTATATGGCCCTTTTCCTGATATGATACACACTGCAAAATGCTAGCGGTGGGGATGTCAGTCGGTCCACCATTTGGGCCAGACTAAAATAACTCAACATAACTCAACATCTACTGAAAAGATTGCCATGAAAATCCGTACAGAAATTCATGTCCCCCAAAGGATAGATTTTATCTTGTCATGTAGTTTAACCAATACTTTGGTTAATGACTAAATACCTGCAAAACGAACGACATTCCCATCAGCCTCAACTGTACTTTGTGTTTAGTGCTTTAGTGCAAATGCTAGCATACTAACGTGCTGAAATAAGATAGTGAATATGGTAAACATTATACCTGCTTAACTTCACCCTGTTAGCATTGTCACTGTGAGCATGTTAGCATGCTGATGTTAGCATTTAGCTCAAAGCACCCACTGTGTACAGCCATTAGTCTGATTATTGTCTCAGGAAGAAACAAGACCACAGTTCAGAGACCTAAATCTGTAACCTAAAATGTGGTATCAGCTGCTGCTTTGACATCACAGGCAAGGAAACCTAATGCTAGATACTATAAATAACCCATCAATTTGTTTATCAAACATCAAAGTTAATCAGAAATGTAGAATATGTTCATATTTTGGTAACTTGCTTGTGTATATGAGCATCATCCTGAATACAACCTTCACTGTGTTGTCACCTCATTATCTATAAAACTCAAGCACGTAAACATCCTTGAGGTGAAGATCAAACCCTGACCAGTAGAGAGTAATGACCTCATGAATCAAACAGGGCTGAGTAAAAGGGTGACTGGTGAGCTAGAGCCTGCCCGCACGTCCACCACAGGGAGGGAATAGTGTGGGAGAGAGCAGGGAGTGGGTGCTGCAGCCTCTGACAGAGGCGGTATTTTGGGGATGATGACTTCATGAGTGAAGCTTGGCAGTGACAGCGGCAGATAGATGACGAAATCCATCCGGTCAACAGAATTCACATCCATGGGAGAGATAAACACAGACAGGAGACTACACCTACACATATACACATTCTGAGCACTGAGGCTTATTGTTAAAAAATCCCAGATAAAGAGAGAGCCAAACTGCAAAACAGAGTACAAATTAACAGCCTTTTTAACCAGATATCAGTAAGATATATATATGGACCCTCTACTCCAAACCCATACTGCAAACAGGTCAGGTCCTCCTCTCTTTTTCAGTGAATCTCCTACAGCAGCAAAATCTACCTCCCTAAAGACAAACCGAATTAGTTGGGCTCCAACTTTAATTTGTACAAAGTGTCTTAGTCCAAGGGTACACAGACAAGGAGCCTCATTGCCGTAAGAGCTGCATCCACATCCAAAAACAAGCACTTTGAATTCATTAAAACAGCGTTCATGAGATCTCACTCCCCCCACAAAGAGAACATTACCTAATTACAAATCCAGGGTCGTTAAAAGTCCTTTAAAACAGGAGCTAATTGCTGCAAGAGAGGGTGACGTAAGCCATAATTAGAAAACGAGCAGTCTGTCATTAAGTCCCGCTAACGGCCACTCCTCGCTCCAGTAGCTAATTACTGGGGTGATCAAACAGGCAGGAATCTTAATGAGTCAATGCTGGAATACAAAATCAATTAGCGCGTGTGTTTATGCATAGATTCTTGAGTTATTCTTACTTCTGCAATGCAAACATGCTTACAAAACCAACAAGTCTGACCTCGTGCTGCTCTCAAGTACTTTGCCTCATTAGGATGTGCTGTCGGGGTTGTCTGGTTTTAATTGGCCCTGAGATACAGTGACTTTTACTTGACTTAAAGTCATTTTGTGTAGGGTTGGGCCAGTAGGGGGAGATATCACACTAGGAGGCGGGTGAAAAGCGCTGCCAGTGAGGATCTGTCAGGGCCAAGGGTGTTTATGTGCTGGTGTGTAAGTCTTCATACTTATGTAATTATATATACAGCATGTGTGTCTATGCTGTGCAAATACAGCATTACATAGTCCACTGTATTTCAGTCATGTGTGCCGTCAAAAAAGTATACACAGTCTCACGTGTTGATGTTTGGGAATTTTCGGGATAATTCCATCAGAGGGATGGGCTGAGACGTATTACTCTCTTTGTGAAAACGACCACTCTGTCTCTGTCAGGGTGTAAACTGCCTCTTCTTCATGTTGAGTCCTCCAGCATCCCCCTGGGTTTATTTCTTGAGGGCTTTTGTTGCGATCGATTCAGAAGCCTTTTATGCAGTAATGAGCTCAAGCTGTTTAATGGAAGGACAACACCTTCGTAATTGAAGCTGGAGTGTGAGCGCCAGGGGCAATCCCCTCAGATTAGCTGAGAATATGAATTAATGAGGAAGGATTAAGGTGACAGGTGGTTTCAATGTGCTTGCAGTGGGAAGCAGCAATCAAGCTGTAAGTAAGGGAGCCTGCTCTGAATCAACACGTGTGATGTCCTGTCTTGTAGTGTTATTCTTGCTGAATACTTTGCAGAACGGGAGAGAAAAAAAAAAGGACAGGGCTGTTCATACCAACAGCATTGAGCCAAGAGTCAACCAAAGAACTAAAAAAAAAAAAAGAATCAGCTGCATCAATGTGCGTCATAGTTATAAAAACAATGCCACCACACTGATTCAGTGGAAGCATAACAATGGGATGATGCTTTTACTGCACATACAGTACGACACACACGTACACAAACTCCATACTTTGAGGGCTTTCTGTGCTGGTTCACTGGAGCCGATGACAATGAGGCCTGGTCCTGCCATACTGCAGATGCTTTTCAGGTGCAGCCCCTCCAGCACAGGCACGGTCGACACAGCGTAGTCCTGCAAAACACAATCCAATTAGGTGAAGCAAAAACTGAATGTGACGGGCTTCATGGAGGTAAGACAGGCCCAGGTAATAAAAATGATTTCAATGAATGGCACCTCTCTCTAGGGTCAAACTGCAGGAATCACTAATGGGTGTGTGGTGTCACCGTTTTATTTATACAGTTTAAAGTTACACAGGCATTTCTGTAAATGTGCCAGTTTAGCCATCTTGGCTAATTTTCAACTCAATAATAATAATAATAACAGCTACAAAAGACACTCAAAATACATTAAAACCAGAACAGCAGTACTGTACATATAGCAGAGCACTCTACGTCTGCTGATAGACTGTTTCCTCACACTTGTAATTCTATGTAGGCAGTCCTCTACCGAGTTTACAAAAAGAGATTATGTACAGCAACAATGTCATAACCCAATATATAAACTGTGGTAATATTGGCCCACAAGTATTTACAATGACCTGTAAAGCTGTACAATGTAAATCTTCCTCATTTACTCAAATGTGGGTGAGCAAAATAGCAAAAAGATAATCTTCATAAAGATAGGATTGGATTGCAAAATGTGATAAAGTCGTTCTTTGTCTGTGACAATGCTTCACAATCCTTTCAAACCAAAGCGCTACAGCTCCAGGCAGTGGAAGTGAAATGCTGTGATATATTGTTTTTATAAAAAAGATTCAAAGCCTACTGTAGTGGTTTGTGCAGTATATCGTTAAACTGTGTCTAAAGTGGCCTTTAAAATGAAGTACTGGGCAGCTCAGGGGCGGAAATAGCAGGAGTGTCTGTGAGATGATGTTACTGAGCCCAGGCCTCATGGGGATATTACAGAGCAACTTGATTCGAGAGGCTTTCTCTGGCTGCAGGATGATGCATACCAAATGTTGAGGTGCTACAAAATAATAGGAGAGGATATAAAATGGCATTTAAAACAACTGCCATTGATAATAGTTTTATGAACACCTGAACATGCTGATTGGGGATTCAGGTAATCTTTTAAGCCCCTAAAAACTTTGTTTCAAATCTAAAGTATTTCTCCATAATATTAAATATTCACGACTAAAGAAACAACAATCAAAGTTAAAGATTGGAAAAAACTTCCTTAGTTATTATTTATTAAAAGTGTAACAGTCAAAATCTCTAATCTGCTCCATCAGGACTGCGTGGGTGTGGTTTGATCACATTTAACTGACAGTAGCCTCGCAACATGAGCAAACAACACTACAAATGGTCATCACATTTTGTTTGAAATGTTGCTGAACTTTGATTGGAGCAGGCGAGTACATGACATCACAGTTTCTCACTGAGCCCTGCCCACTTCAAACCAGTGACAAAAGCAGGGACAAAAACACAAATATAGAAATCTCTCATGTGAAATGACCAAAGCTGTTCAAACTATGGCAGAAAATGTTGTGTTCATGTAGGGCCCCATCGCTCATGGTAAGAGGCTGATGAAGAAAATATGTTTTCAGGGCCTTTAAATCTCTAAGTCTCTCAGGATAAAGGCAGCATTCAGCCATCAATTGCATCCATATTGATTGTTATATGGTCCATATTAGTGCCGCATAGGATCATTTCTACAAGACTGTATAGGGGCATATAAGGTTTTATTTATTTTTAGCCTTCAGAAGCTGATTTTGGACTGACCCCTTCATTAAAATGCCAGTTGAAACCCTTGCAAGAATTAAAGCCTGGGGTCCATATTTGAAGAATTATAGCGTAGCGCATACCCTGCTGAAACAACATCATTTTACCCCCGACTTTGTTTTGATTTTGATGTACTGATTTACTGGACTGGAAGAAATGTCCCACTTTCAAGTTGATTGATTGAGCATTTGATACATGGACTCACAGTTTGTGACAGTTAGACATACTGTAAGCCTTTTGAGAGTTACAAACGCCAGAGTTCAGTCCTACAGAGATTTGTAAACCTTGAAGTGATACCGAGCTGTAATTTGAATTATGATAGGATATGAGACTATGTGCTTATTTTCCTTCCTGAATGTATGTGAATACATTTATATGACCGTATAAATTGTGGTTTACGCCTTAAGAAAATAACTTCCAACTGACATCCATGTGTTTTCTTAATCACATAATATATTTTGAATGGGTTTTTATGGCTCTTAGCTTCATAAAAACCTATGAAGTATTGTGTACATTTTCCATAGTTACACTCTATTGTGACATTTTCCATTCAAGTATATGTTAACACATTTTGGGTCAATATTTGTACTGCATCATTAGCTCAATTAAAGTGCTATGATTCACTGAAATAGTTATTGAGACTGAATAACAGAACAGCACTTGGCAGTTCATCATGTGAAAAACTTAAATTACCCCATTCTTGATGCTTTCCTGAACTTTTTCCTTGGCACTTGTTTAGAAGATACAAAAGGACAACTGGGAATTATGTAATCTGAACTTTCTTCATTCCTTATCCATGAACAGCAAGTTTTGTTGCAGTGTAAAATTAGAAATACGAGTCATATTTTTCCCGTTATCAAGATAAATCCTTAAGGGAATTAAGGGAGACACAGAGTTGCTTTTCATCTGCGCTGCCATGCTGCCATGTTGTGACCTGAAAAGACCCTATTGACTATCTGGCAGAAGCATAGCAGACTTGACCGTCCTTAGTGGTGTCCATGTTCGTGTCTTATTGGTACAAGTTAGGATCCAACACCTCTTAGCTGGGGATGAAAAGAAGTGGTTTGGCCTCTATATTACTTCTTCCCGAACAAACTCATTCAATCAACAGCACCATCGACTCTGACCTCTGCAAGGACCATAAAGAAAAGAGATTCAACATCTTTACGCAGTTGTCGAGTGCTAAACAAACCTGGCAACAAAATGCTCCTTAATTCGATAATGAAAGGAAAAAACAACAGTGATAGGAGGAATCAATCTGATAAAAAACGGAAAAAACAATAATGGACGCTCAAGCGATTTTTCCCAGTGTCATTTGCCAGAGACGCATCATTAAGTCCTGTCTTATCAAAGATAACAGAACACACAGAGGAATCCATAATGAGGAATTCAAATCAGATACAGATGGCAAGATGGAGGCACAGCAATAAGGCCATTCCGGTTACCGTAATGTGTTGAACTCTTCATGCCGTGACCCACCTCTGAACTTGTGAGTCAGTCGGCTTTTCTCTTTTGTTAAGGTCTCTCAGAGCAAATCCAAACGCAACCCACGTAAGTCTGTGGTATGAAACTCCTTCAACATTACAATAACAGTAAACAACATTGATAGAATCAGTCTGTGTTTGCGACCCACCCTGTGACCCTGTTTGTAGGCTGCATGCCCAAATCCTCCCACAGTTTGCCTGAATCTGTTGTTTCAGCAATGTTTGGGATATTTTGCGGAACATTTCCCTTAACTGTGTCACAAATATGTACCTTCATTTTTTGTAGTAGTAAGTAGTGCACTAAGCCAATTTGGTACGCTTGGGAGTATTTACGGCTGCAGAACAGTGTACGTGGGATCAATTCAACTACAGTGTCCAGGTTCATCATAATGAAGGAACCCAGTGCGATGCTGTGGGTCATTGATGTGTTTTTAATATTTTCTGAACAACAATAGAAGCTTTGGCACGGAGTAATAAGCTTTATCAGGCTGTGGCTAGACAAGCAATACTTCAATAGTTAGTATGATCAATTTATTGTTGGTTTTGGTCCTTTCATCAGTGCTTTTCCCTGATATGAGTTAATCTGACAGCTGAGTTAGTTAGCGATTGTGTTACATTTGTCCAACTCAAAGGGGAAAAGACAGGAGATACAACAGTTTTCATTCTGTTCAATTATATTTTAAAAAGACTTAATTGGAGGATTAAAAAAATCACACTGGCAACAAAGTAGCCAGCAGTTCATTCATTCACAGGATGACAGCATTTACTTACAAGGTAAAGCATGGGAGAATGAGCTTTAAATGCAATTTTTAACACGGAGGTACTGATTGATGATGTGCTGTGTGTTGTTGATTCAAACTCCAACTAGGCGTACTGGTTTTAATCACAAATATGACTCATCAGCAATGGATAAGAACTATGAGAAACATCTTTTTTTCCCCATAAGTGGTCAACATCAGCAGTCTGTAAGGACAGCAGTGATGTACAGACAGGTTAATTTAATTCATTAATAACAGCACGGGATAATAAAAAGTGTTCATAAAATAATTAATGAGAGAGATGTTTCCCCTCCTAAATCACCTTTTTAATCATCAACTGCGTGTTTAATCACTGTGTGCAGAGGTGGATGAGTTTGCATCAATAGCTGATTAAAAATGCCTCAAAGCCAGCTGAGGACTGGACCCGGGCACTAACGACCAATCGCCATTCTGACTCTGTGCAGCTGCATCCATCAATTAATAATCTCAGAGTGCTCTGCTTCAGTATTGCTAAATAACAAAGTAGAAAAACTTTTTTAAATTGTACTCTGTGCAAGTATTTATCTTTTTGGTTACTCTCGCTTCTATGTCAATTGGTCTACTATTCAACTTTCCAGACTATTTATTGTTGTTGCCTGCAAAATTTACAGTGTTACTGTATATACATATATATACAGTGCTTTGAATGTTCTCGCCAATGTCCAGTTTGTTGCAGCAAACTGAAGTGAACTCATCCAACAAACAGCTTTTTGTTAACTAGCTAGCTTACAAACACGTCATGTCATCAGTTATATACAGCCGATGGGATGTGTCGAAGGGTTTCCACATCTCCTAGCAGCAGTTCATGTTTATATGTAGTGTACAGTGTATAGTCCACAAAGACAGTGTCGCCTTGACACAGACTGGAAGTCGGTGGACGTGAGTGCAGGGAAGGAAGAAATGGAGGCAGAGATGGATGGAGGGAGAAATGGAATTAGAGAGAAAGGGGGTTGGAACAGAACAAAAAGCAAGATAAATAGAGTGATGATGCTGTTATCTTCCTGGTCTTCTTATCAAGCTTTTATGATTGATAACATATTTATCTCTTCCTTTCTTGTTTGCGATGACTGATCGCTCACAGCAGGCTTGTGTTTAAGGACCATTTAAGAGACTAAAGAAGACAGAGAAGTGGTTGTATATTTTTAAAAAGATATTTCTGTTAACATTTTTATTAATTCTCATACAGTAAAGTGCCCAGAACAGCACACAGATTCAATACATTTCTATATTATTTATAATGATTAGCAAAGTTAGCATATATCCTTTGAAGCGAAAGTTATTTTACTTACATTTTTGGAAAACTGGCTTCTTTAAGTTTAATATGTATCTTTAAAGAAACAAAAACACAACTTATTTTTATTTTTTGATACTTAAAGCTGCTCTAATCAATATTTTTTAAATAAGCAATGGGTAAAATGTGTAATGGGGAAAAACATGCTTGTTGTGACAAACCCACAGAGCATTATAACCCCACTCTGCAGTCAGAGTGTCTCAGCTCTACAGAACGTTATAGCGTTTTTCAGCTCACTGTTTGGTTTTTGGTCAGAAACATGACTCCAAATAAATATTAATGTTGCTGCTGGATGTTTTAATAAGCAACTGTTGGCTAGCATGTTTGTCACATCAACGTTATACAGTGATAATATGTCAGTGTTATCTTTATAACCTTGTTGCGCTGCCCCAAAGTGGCTAAAATACAAATTAATGCAGGTTTAAGTACATTTAAATTCAGATACTTAACTGTAGGATTTATGTTATGTAATGGGTCGCTTACACTTCTACTTCAGTCATTTTCGAGGAAGGTATCTTTACTTTTACCTAAGTATTAATTGTGAGTCGGCCACGTTTTACACCACTGCACCATTTAAACTCACCTTAAAGGCATCTGCTAGGATCTCTGCTCCTCTCTGATTGGTCCGTTTGGAAAGGCCCACAAAGAACTCTCGACCTGCAGAAAGAATCAGACGCCACAGAAGTTGTGTAAGCAAATAACAATCCAATCAATACAACTTTATTTATGCCTGTAGGGAAAATAGTATGCAGCAGCTCGCCACCCTGATCAACAGATACATACACAATAGACAGGAAGAAAAACTAAAAGCAATCAAAGGTTATAAGCTTAAAAAACTATGTTAATAAATAAATAAATATGTACATTAATAAATAACATACATATAAAACAAAATCAAAAGTCTGAAAGTCTAGAACACCCAAAATACAGCGAGCCTGTGGAGCTACAGCACTCAACACAGTGTGTACTTTATGCATGCCTGTGAGAAAGGCCAACTGTGGTCAGTACTGTGGGGCACAAACAGACAGAGCCCTGAATGCCTGGCAAGGCTGCAGCAGCACAGTGAGCTCAGGGATGGGCTCCTAATGTAGTTGCGGAGCCTTTACAAAATGAGCCGTTAGCTCAGGGCCCTGCCAACAGGAAATGTTTCTAGCCCTGCCATGTGAAACCAATTTCAGCTGGAAGGAACGAGAGCACAAAGCCAGTGTCTAGAAACCCAATTAAGTGTACTATGCTTTTTCCTAGTGGCCTGCACAGTGTAGAAGACACTGACCCACATTTTAACTCACCACACGACTGTAACAGAATGTACAGAAGATCTAATAAAGACCACCATGCTCTTAACTCTCTCTGCCCTCATCAATTCTATTACCTGAAGAATAAGAGGCCCATGGCGAGAGCCCGGAGTCCTGCTGATTTGGTTCGACCATGCAGTATGGCACACAATCTTTTTGCTGCAGATTATTTTTTGAGAGAAGTGCGCTGAGGCGCCAGGTCATCGAGGTTGCACAGAGGAATGTTTGTGCGGAGGATCCCAAAACACAGACACACGCTGGTCTTCTCAAACTCTCAGCAAGTATATACAAAGTTCTTATATGAAGGTAATGGATTACAGTAAAACCCAAATTTAAGTGTATTATGTAAGAAATAACACATTCCATGTCTTGAGATGCAAAAATAAGGGATGAGACAAAGAAGACCACAACACAAAGCATCCTGTTATACAATTTTAACAGACTCCTGCAAGCCAGTCAGAGACATGTACATTATGTTGCTGCTTTAAAATATGTTTTGTAATGGTCGGAGAATTTCTACATGTCTTTATGGCCGTACGGGGAAAATCTAAAGTAGAAAACACGTCATTACTGACCTCAAGCATTGAAGCAAGGTGGAAAAACATGGACTCCTGTAGAGTTTTTGTTCACGAGAACTAGAGATTTACTGTACAGGTTTAAGACAAAAATCATATGTATCTAACAGCATCCAAGCCCGTAAAAGTAATAGCTGTTTGTTGACTGTGTGAGAAGCAATGTTCATTTGTCATCATATTGTGAACTGGTGTTTGAGAAAAGATGGAGGAAAGCCCTTCATGACCCCACGGCCTCTCCCTAGTTCCACTCGCAGGACAAACTTTAGAGTTTACAGGTTTACAAGCTCTAAGAGAAGCAAAATCACCAGTATGCTGTTTGATCCACCCAACACTTTAGTACTGAGGGTTGTTATGAACATTGAAGTCTGCTATCAGGGCTTTACGCTTTTATTCTTATTAAATACAAAATGAAGATTTTTTTTTTCTCTTTTGCTGTAGATTCTGATTAAGATGAGGTGTACAACACTGTTTTTGTGTTAGGATGCTCATAATATTTTTTACTGTCAAAATGAAGTTGTACAGCACTTTGGTCTAAATTAAATTATTTGTGCTTTATAAAGTAAAAGGTTCAATTAGTTAAATAATGGGTCTTAAGTAACCTTTAATAGCAGCTGTAGGAAACTACAACATCCTGACACACGTTCCCCTTCCACATCTTTTAAACCAAATTGTATTTGACTTGCAGTTTAGGTCACTAATGGAGTGCAGGAGATAAAAGCCGAGGATGCATTTCATTACAATATCATAGCGACGCCACAGCACTACATTTTAGGCCCCTCCTCTCAAGCCAGATGTCACCCTGTGTCACCGTCATAGTTTCATCTATATATTTCATTCCTGTATAAACTAACAACTGGCAAAACAATCTAAAGTACCCTTGGATGTTTGTAAAATGTTAGAGAAGATGCATTTTATGATAGGCCTTGGTCTTCCCTTTGTCATGTGCTCACCCCAGTAAAACTGTTTTGATCTATTGGAATATTGGATCGGATCTATTAAATGGCTTTTTTTTTTAAATGCAACCATGTGATATACCTTGCATGCATTTATATATAAACCCAGAGTAGTAATGGTAGCCCTTTAGGGAGAGTAGCAGCTACATTTCTTTTATGAATCTTCCATATGTGGATGTCCTCTGTTGTTTGATTGGTATAATGGGGTAGAGGTTTTAGATGTTTAACAAAATACAGTGATTGAGGGGACATAGCTTACCTGTAAAAAGCACATCTCCTCCATCCAGTGTGGCGTTCTCGTCAGTCATTTCAACAATGTTCAGATTCAGATCCTTCAGAGCTCCTTTCATTGCCTCCGTCTGGAACAAACACAAGGACACAAACAGAAATACACTTAAAACATCTGCGGATATTAAACACAAGACTGAACTGTAATGACGCACAGTAAGCTACACCACCAAATGGTCCAAACCATCAGCATTTCCTATCTTCAGGAATATAATGATACGTCCAGTTCTAATCAGCACATCTGTAAACAAGATGATGAAAATCAGTTTGTGGATTTTCACTGGATTTCTGTAAGGCACAGTATTTCGCAGTACCCAGATTCCTGAGATTGAGCGCAATGAAACAAAACCTTTTCTCCCCAACAGGTTGCGATGACATCATTTTAATGAGCCATGAAATTATGTCATTTTGGAGGAAGTATGTTAAAACTTTTACAAGGCAGTGGCTGCGGAAAATAGGTACGCTGAAGGGCCGACACAAACTCTAGCCTCTTCCTGTCCTCATGTTCTGGGTCATCTGTCTTTCATATATTTATAGGAAGAAAGTAAAAGGATGACTGCCACCCGGATAACATTAGCATAATTATGAAATGCATTCCCTGGATGGAAAACTAGGGGTAATCCACATTTCACCTGCGGGTCCTCTCCGCTGAACTGGAAACCTGAGGAAAGAACAGGTCTTTTTTTTGGCTGAACTTCGGCTGGTCTGCTCTCCTGTCTGACCGCCCAGTGTGATTTTACTGTCCTGTTTTTGGGGTTCGCGCGGGAGTAGTTTCCAAGGCCAGTCATGTTAGCGAGAGCATCAGTGTTTCCACAGGCCCTATCTCACCATGACCTCAGCCTGCTCACTGTGCTTTTTGGCCAACACAACGCTTCTGCTTCTCCTCATGTGTGGAGGGCCGAAGCATGAGGTCATCCAGGTAGACTGCCATGCACTTCCCAGATAACGCAATGAAGGCCTGCATGCACACACATGAATACGCAAATGTCCTGCACAAACACATACACTCACAGTTACTTACTTCACTTACAGTTGACAGGTGCTTCGATTACCATTTGTATCAATTAGGGTAGGCTAGATAAAAGAAACGCCACTCTGTATAATGCAATACAGTTCAACAACACTGCAAACTACATCGTCCAAAATGACCATACAGTTGAATCACCTCTTTAACTTCTTCTACAACAAAAACTGAACATTATAACCTTCATGAAGGTAGGGTTTATTGCAAGGCTTTATTAGCTCAACTGGCAACTGAGTGTATATTCAAAAACAGCTATATTCAAAGATTTAACAGCTGTTTGTTTGGATGACTGTTTCTTTAAATTTGTTCTGATTTATTCACTTTCCAGACGTAAGACAGTGACGTCCCACAGAATAATCAAACGTTTGTCCTCCATGTTTCATCTTCACTGCAGGCATTCCTCTCATCTTTCTAATTTAGTTAACCAGTAAGAACACAGCGTCCCTCCAAGCAACTGGGTTCACAAATGTATTAGTGGTTTCTTAAAAGGAACAGCGTGCAGCATAGTAAGTATAGGTAACAGTTAATCCCTCTCATTTTTTTGTTCTTGCAAAGCAAAAGGCATCGCCAAGGCACTCTCTGCTTTTCATTTAGTTAGGTTTGTAGGTATGTTGGGTGGCAAATAAAAGGTTGAGTCAGGTTCTGAGGATGCAAACAATCCAGATGGTTGAGAAAGAGCATATGCTTTTGATGTTTGTTCAAGTCATGTGTTGTGTTGTCTTTGTGTCACACTGCTGCGGAGTCTCAGCTGGTCCCAGTAAAGTTATTCCTGCTCCATCACTGATTCATCACTAGCGAGGAAAACCTCAGTCAGTTCAAATATTTAATGTATTAACAAGGACCTTGTTTGCATGTCTGTGCCCATCAGCGAGGCCAGATTTGCACAACAAAGCTGGAGAGCAGGCACCTCATATTTAATACCCTGATCATATTGAGTATATAATTAAAAACATTCAGGAGAAACACCTTTCTCGACAAGGCCACACACACATTACACACACTGTGCTGCGTCTCCAACATCATTATCAGCCCCTGCTTTTTCCTTTCTTCTTCTGTCTGTAGCACACTGGAGCCTCCACTATCACAGCGGCCGTCTGCCCAGGAATCTGCAGGACCGTACAAAACAGCTCTTTACTTCATCCCTTAGGCATTTCCTCTGACATCACTAGAGGTGATGTGACCCAAAAGGGTGTTTAGCCCCCCCTCCTCACCATGTGAAACGTAATGGCCCCTATACACAGACAACAGTATGATATCTGCTCCGTCTGCTGTGTGCGTGTGGTGGAGAACATCAATTAGGCTGTCTTACCACATGGGCCCGAAGGAAAAAAATGTAGCTCGTGAGTTTGGACGAGAGATTTAGTACACACGGAAAAGGAGATGTGGGCACAAATGGTTGTGTTGAAAAAAAACTAGGACAAACTGAATAAAAATCTACATTAGTACCATGTCACCACATTTTAGTGGGGTTCTTCCCACTAGGAGAAGATTGAGTGTAGTGATGTCATGGTCTTGTGTATACAGTTTGTGAATGGCCAGGCGTACACTGACTATACAAAGATAAATTACAGACTTACTGCAATTTATCACTTAGTACAAATAAACAAAGGCTGTTGCCCAAATCATGCAAGAAAAACTAGAGTAATCACACAACTAAAATGTTCACAAAACTGACCTTATCTAATATTAATCTATGGCTTTTGAGCCAAGTGACAGTATCATCCAGTCTATCAGTTTCCAATTACTTAAACTTGCATTTTACATCAGCACCTTGTATTGGTTCGGCTTGATTGTCATTTAAGTCGGGCCACCTGCGGCTGAGTGACACACTCAGCTGTGTTCTTGCAGTGTACGACCAAGCGTGAGTAGGCTCTGACCCATATATGGCTTCCAGATTTGGCTACGTTTTGTGGGTACGGACTTGGAGCAATTGCTGAGAATCATCTCCACTTAGCAGCACCCCAGGCTAGCTTTGGGCCTGTGCCAACATGAAAAATTGAACAGGGGAGCTTGGGCTGTGAGGGATTTAAGGCACTTTTGGGCCAAATTGTTTTATTTTCTGGGTAGTAGCACCAAGAGAAATGAGCAAAAACATTTCATCTAGAGGGAATGGGTCCATTGTGCCTTTAAAACATCCTGAATTCCAAAGCATGCATTCAAAGTCCCAAACAATCCAGTTGGGATTCGGACTGAGTAGCATCACGCACAGGTTAAACAGAAACACTACATGTTGCTGCATCTGATGATGACCCACTGCTTTGAGATCCAGGGACTATGCAGAAGTTATTGGAGCAAATCTTGTCCATGCTGGAAGTACTCATTTGAAAAGACTACAAGGGTCATAAAGGGATACACCTGTTCAGCAACAATGTTTCCATAAGCTGGCACCAAAAGGCCAAGAAAACCCTCACGACAACATCACACCTCCACCTGTCTGCGTTCTTCATATTGTTTACGGCACGTTTTGTTGCCATCATCAGCATGTTGTCGCAGAAACACTTGTGCGTACTGTAGTGTACTGTTTTTCCAGCTGTCACACATCCACTTCAAGATTTTGGTTCTGACATAACCCTCTAGAATCATTGATATCTCAAGCATGTTATCTTTATATTTCTTGCTTTAAATCAGTTTTCCATTTTTCTTTGACCCCCCTGCCATCAACAAATGTTTGTCCACAGGACTACAGCTGAATGAATCGATCACACCATTCTCAAAAAACTCTCTGCAGCATGGTAAAGTCCCACGAGAATGGCATTTCTGGGATGTGAAAACTAGCATGTTTGGCATCGGTGAATATGACAAAGTCGCTTGGATCACACATCTTGCACATTGTAACATAACGTCAAACAGTAACTGAACCTCTTAACCCTGTCTGTTTGTTGTATGTACTGTAGTGGAGTCACTGCCATGTTAGTCATAAAGAAACATAGAGAACCGTCTGCGCTAACAGGCAGGTGCGCTTCTACGATAAAGCTACCAGAAAATGTAGCTGACATTTAAAGTCTGATGTCTTCTTCTTCAGTCTAATAAAATGAATGCTTGTTTATGAGTTTTACTGTAGGTTGTGGCAGAGTATTAAGTGCTGTAATCATGATTGACTAAGCTCTGCTAGCCGCTGCATAGTAGGAAAATAATTAGCATGCCGCTGCAAGTCCTCAACAGCTCCCCACAGATACACTGCTAATTAGAGCAGAGTATGCTTGAAGTTAATGTTCCACAGTTTCCCCATGTGATTCATATCATTTCCATCAAATCCATCTACTGGGTACCGTCACCAAATTCAGGTCCATCAATCATTAAGTCAGGTATATCTTTATCAATACTTGCTTACTTTACTGGTTTGTGGAAGCCATAGTGCTCATTATCTTTGTGGCAAAAGGTGGCATAGATTAGAGGTCATTATAGTGTCAAGCTGAAGGTAATTTTCTGCAGTAACAGTCAGTTATCATCAACAGTAAAGTGGTGTAAAGGAATAATTTGACACTTTGGCAAATACACTTACTTGCTTTCTTGTCAAGAATTAGAGGAGATGACTGATGTCTGTACGGTAAGCAAGGCTAGTGTTCCCCTTTTCCAGTCTTTGTGCTAAGCTAAGCTAACCGCTGCTGGCTGTAGATCAATGTTTACCATATAGACATGAGAGTGTCATTGATATGCTCATTTAACTCCAGGCAAGAAAGCGAATAAGCGTATTTCCCAAACTATTCCTTTAACAGGTGCAGACATTTCAAGTTTCATATGAGGAACAAATTTGAGCCTCTTTTTTGACAGATTATCCCGTCTTTAGTGGCTCTGACTCTCCTCTCTGGCCCTTTTTCTCTCCCTCTCCTCCTTCACTGTCTTTCTTTCTTTCTTTGTCTCTCACATTCCCTCTATTCTCTTTAGACCCTCGTGGCAGGGTCAAGAATGCTCCTGCAGTGGCTTCTCATGCAGAGTGGCCTATTATCTCTCACTGTGAGGGAAATCCAATACCCCACCCTACCTAGGTGCCAACTCACTTTGCCAGCACCTCCTTCTCCTCTCCCTCCAACCCTCTTATGCTCCTCTTTTCTTCTCTCCTCTCTCCTTCTTTTCCCCTGAGTGCTTGGCCAGGCGACATGCTGTTAGCCAGCACCCTGCTTTGAATGAAAAAGGCCTTTTAAAATTCATTAGGCTCTGAGATCCAGTCGGTCTGCCTGCCACATTCCTGCCGTTCCAGCACAGGACAGGGGAGACGGAGCAGAGAGAACAGCCTTTTATTTGGGCCTTTTTATGGACCCCTTCTCCCTTCTCTCGCCCCTGGTACCCGTGGATATCGCATTCTGCTAAAAAAGACCATCAGTCTGATAGAGCATGGTGCATTTGGAAAGGGAATAGAGTACACAACAATAGCATTCCTGAAGGTCATCCTAGCCTCCCTACACCAGGCAACAGAGTCCCACGCTCCGACATAATGGGGATACGGCATTCCTCTGCGCCTCACACACAAGGAGGTTAACCTCTTTAAATGACAGTCATCAGCTGCAGTGATAACAGCTTGTGAATTTATAAAGTACTTGATGCCAGACAGTTTGGCTGGTTAAGACAACATTGTGGACTTTAAGCAGTGATTTTGTCACAAATGATTGTTTTTCTTATTTTTTGCCTCGGATGAATTTGTCTGGTTTTAAAAGTTAATTTAAACTGTATAAAATAAGACAAAATAAGGCAATTCATCTTAAACCTGCATTAGTTTATGTTTTGGCCACTTGTGTGAGGTGGAACAAGCTGTAAACACAACATTGATATATCATCACTTTATAATGTTAATATAATGTCTTAGCAAACAGCTGGGGTGCCTTGAGGATGGGACAAGGGTGCCGCAAAATTTACCATATCATTATCATCTGTTGTGCGTTTTTAATAACGTTTCATCACATTAAAAAAATCTGCAACATTTACATTAACTATGTTTTATGTTTTCAAACATATCAAAACCACCATATTCTGAACTCTGTTTAATATGCAGTTATGCTGCAGCTAATGACATGGCAACTCAAAGTTTCTGGTTGCCATAGTAAGACAACATACTCAGGACTTTCAGAAGCTCCGGTAAACAGCTCAAAGAAATGCTGATACATCTCAGCACTCAACACAGTCTGAACTCAACACACCTTTTTTTTGTTTGTTTGTCCTTGTACACCTTAAATATAAGCTAACGCTAATTAAAGCTAATGCTAACAACATTAGCATTCATCTGATGCATCTCATGCTTCTAGCCACCTGGCAATGTAAGTCCAACATTCACTTTCCTTTTAGCTCTGTTTTGGTCTCCACCAACTCCTGAAGAAAATATCTGGCTTTAGCTGCTAAATGCTCCACTATGTTCAGTCGCTAAAATTGTCTTTCTGCTGTTTGGTGTTGGGCAGGTAATGTTGGTTTATGAGAGCTTTTTCAGCTGCCTGCTGCGGCTGGAAACAGGGTTGGTGAGAGTGAACCAAAACAGTAAAGTTGCAGGCCATGAAACCAAAACAAGGAGCTGAATGAACGCTATAAATTTCTGTAGAGCACAGACGACTGCAGAGTTGAGTGATAATTCTCTGTTGGGACGTCACTAGCAACCACTTTCACATCATGCAAAGTAATTTGATCCATTGTTAATATAACAAAATTGACTGGTGCAGCTTTGAGGTTTATTTTATAACCTGAACTCAAAAACATAATATAAAATAAAAACAAATCAGTCAAAAGTTGCAGTCTACTGATTCAAAGAGCTGAGTGCAAAAAGAAATAACAAGAGTGACTTGCTTGTATCGACATATGGGCACAAGTTTGAACAATGAGTCTTGTGCGTCATAGCTGAGCTTTGGCTGGACATCCAGGACACAGATGATGATGGTAACAGATAGCAGGGGCCTAATGCAGATGAAAGTTCAAAGACCAGTGGAATACACAATGAGAATAATGACTGCATTTCAGGGCAATCGACCAAGTGGAATTTAAAATAAATGCTCAAATCTCATTAGCTATGCAACAACTGGGTGGATAAGGCTATCTGAGCCTTTCAGGTATTAAGTGTCTGACGTCACGGAGGAAACAGAGATGATTCCCTTTGTTTGCTCAGAGGAGTAAGTGCGATTAAATGGCTCAATTATAGATTTGTCAAAGGTTTGCCACGGGCAGCGGTTTCACTGAGTGCTTCTTTTGAAAGAGTGGCTGAGGGCTTGAATAAATGGCAGCCACAAGGGAGAAAATCTACAGAAGCTGTAATGGAGTTCTGACTGGGCTATTGTTACATTCATACACCTCTTACACTCCATTGCACACACACACACAAACGCACACACGCACACTAAACACAAAGAGTAAAATATATGAATCTGAAAGTGTGAAGCTCTGTTATCGGAAATCAGTACTTAACGATTTTTTTCCTGTCTCTCTTGTGGGAACAGCAATCACAACGGACATGCAAAACACTCATACAGGAGTTACACAGGTGGGTGCATACATGGAAAAATGGGCCCAGTCTGATGCTGTCATGGTGGTCAAATGGTACATTCCTAAAGGGAATTAACTGCGAGGGTTGGTGCTGTCACAGCCTGTAACGAAAGTATGAGATGACAACAACTCATTTAGTAGCAGCCAAGAGAAAACAAACCCTCCATAGCTCGTCCTTGCGTTATCCAAACAAACACTTGGTGTATGTTGGGACATACCTGTGGTTAACCAAGCCATAGCATCCCCCCCCCAGCTTTAGGATTACATAAATGTTGTGAAGTAGGTCAATGTGAAGGCGTGCACAGTTAACAGTAGCAGATCTGGAGACCCCCTCGCACCACGTCGACCACAAGGATCTGGCAGTCTGCCTCAGTAAAAGAGCTGTTTCAGCCAAACCTACTGCACTGTCAGACTGCTTTCACTTGGGGCTCCCAGGATATCAGGGCTCCAAGGAGGAAAATACCACTCTATAGTCCTGCTTGGACACATTTACAGCCGCCTGAATGGTGGGAGATAGCAGCAAGGCCAGGATTACACAAATCAAAACAAAGAGAGTGAGAAACACAGTTAAAGTGCAGGGCAAAATGCCCCTGATTGTTAAATGGGGTGTCGTCAGCTTTGTAAAAGCATATGGTGTGTGTGAGAGGTAATTGCATTGCGGAGAGCCGAGAAAGGCTGCTGTACTCTTCATGTAATTACACATAAAAGTGTGGATGACTGGCTGTGTAGAGACTCATTAAACAGAAATAAAGACTTCTCCATAATTAGTTTTCTATTAATGCCCTAGTGGCGGTTCATTATCCACTCCCTTTATCTTTAGATAGAAAACCGAAAATTGAAAGAGAATACCAAAATTACATCTCATCATGAATCTTTCAATGAACAAGGGTCTCAATTTGGGTCCTGGGCTGATGATACAAAAGATTCAAGAAACAGAAGAAGTATTTTTCTCATTTTTTTGGGAAAGGTTGTTTCCAAGAAGGAAAGGCTATTATATAAAACAATCCCTCTATCTATATCCATGAGACTGAAGTTCCAAGGATCTAGGTCCCATTTTCCAAATGAATTTTAAAGCTAGGATGATCATAAAACCTCTTACACATCCTTAAAGATTTGCGGCGCGTTACCGATAAGAATTGTAAGGTTCTTAGAAATGATTACAGATTAAGGAGTACCTCTGTTGAATAAGGCTTGTAGAATCGCTGTTAGATAACACTCTTAACCTCTGAGGTCATCTGTTATTAGGAAAGAGGGTCCTGCACATTTCTAAGCAGAACAGCAAATACATCAAGTATTAGAAGTCAAATATGTATGCAGTAATATATAGTTAAAGACGAGGAAAATGCAAAAAAGGAAATATGGAGAAACCTCATCAATAAAGGAAGAGTGACTTAAGTAACATCTTGTGCTGTAACACCTTGCTGGTCACAGTGCACACTCACATAGAGAGACACCCAAGCAGAGCAGAGTACTGCAAAAATAAACAGAAATATGAGTCTGTTTGACAAGTCCAAAATCTGTCCCAGAGCAAATAAAGTGCTCGCTCCAATCAGCAGGGCTGTAAAGAATGTGTCTGCTGCCTACCTCTCACTGTGACGGCTCCACAAATACAGGAGAGCTGCAGGCTAGGAACTGTTGGGACGCAGAGGGATGGAGGCTGTTGGTTACGAACGGACGTGAACCTCCACCGTGGGGAAAAACAGAGGGGGCTTCAGTAAATACATCTCCACTTGGCACCGACTCCTTCGTGTTTATTGGGTTTGACCCCCACAGACTGGACCTCTATACCCAAACAAGGGGGAAAAGCCAATAAACTCACCTACCTCATGGAGAATTACAGCTCACCCTTCCCTAGCTAGCTTCCCTAGGTCTGATAAAAAAATAATATCTTATCAAACATCACTACACTATGTAAAATGTAGCTACATTTACTACACATTACATTCACAACCAAGAATTCATGCTGAATTTTTTAGGAATAAAAAAACATTTGGCAATCTCTACAAGCACTGCTGCAATGCAGGCAGGTTTGACGTCAGCAATGGCTGTTTGTACTCAGACGAACAGTTTGCATGCCCTCCAGGTCGCTCTGCTCTACACCACCGACAAGCAAGCTAGTAAAATGCTTTTACGACCTGTGCTGTATGACATCAATTGGAAAAAAAGTAAAATATTCCAAAGATTGCAGGCCTATCAGAAGCACTGTGAGTGCTAGCTCGGTTAAAGGTCGTTCCACTCTCCTCCAACATTTTAAGAAGGGCTATAAAGCTCCTCAGCTATTCTCTGATAAACTGAGATTTACGCTTGAGCCGTTTACCTGATCTTATTATCCAAAGCAATAAAACACTAATAGCCAAACCAGTGAAAAGTCATATTTCAGCATAACAGCAAGTACAGAATAGTAAGTATTGTCCATTTTGAGAACAACATACACAGAAAAGAATCTCTCTCTCTCTCTCTCTCTCTCTCTCTCGAAACCCTATTCGCCGTCACCTTTGGCCTACCTGGGCTGACAGACACAGGACCACCCACATCTCTAGTAAAGGGTGACGAGGCTGGGAGTTCAAGGTGAGCACACTGTGTATGTCAATCACTCCACGTGCTACAGTGTAAGTATAAAGTCTGTGTGAGCAGAAGGCCATATAGCACTGAACTGTTTTGCACGTTTTAGTCCATTTGCTACAAATCATGTATCCTTTACATCACAACTAAGCACTTTGCAACCCATGCCAAGCCAAACCATTCAAGCCTTCCATTGGTTTCTATTCATTTCTAAACAATATGAAAATCTATTAGCCAGAATTGATTGAAACTTACTTGGGTGGTGTAATCCATCATACTAAACATCAAGTCTGCCTTTGTTTTTGTCCGAATAAGAAGATCATTATGATGTAAATTAGGTTTAGCCTTTTCAAAATCAATCACCAGTGTGTTAATTGATTTTCGTACTGTATAGAAATGAATAGAGGCCAAAAGATGTATGCAGAAAAAACATTTAAAACATCTAAAACTGTTTAAATAGTCAGCAAAAAGTGTACATGGTTTGTAGTTTAAGGATGAGTTTACTCAAAATGACAAAAATACATATTTTGCCACTGGTACCAAACGCAATAAAATGGAGGTGAATGGAATTGTGTTTGCGGTGCAAAAAAGCAACATCTCCTTCCAGAAACAACTTCCTGGTAACTGTAGATAATCCACAGACCTCACTGTTTTCATTGGAACTACTTTCTACCAAAGAAGTAGACCCTATGAAAACTGCTGACATGTTCAGTGGATTAGCCTGAGCAACAAGGAAACTGTCTCTGAAAAACATTCAACAAAATTACATTCTTTATCGTATTAGTGTGGCGGCAGAAACCTCAGACGGGGATACCTGACCTGAACGAACGACTTACTTGAAGACCCAGTCGAGTGGTGAACTACTCATTTCTGTCCAATACTGAGCCTGTGTAGCTGTCGCGTGAAAAATGAACGAAAGACTAACGAACAAATGACCCAAACCAGTCAGCTGTCACGTGAGAAAAATGAAACTCATGCATTATTATTGTTGCGCAGGCGCGGCCAAAATGAACGAATTACTCTCTGAGACGACTCGTTACTACTAGTTCATATCAAAGATTAGTTCAAATGAACGATTCGCTCATGATCGACTCATCACTAAAAGCCATAACCATCTAATTGGCTTGATACCTCTAGAGTTAAGCCAAGTCAGTTTCAGTTATAAAGCTCAAAACTAAAATACTGCTTTGCAGCGTTTTACAACCTGTACAACAAATGGCATCCTCTCGATTCGGATTAGAAACAACAGTAATTTGGGTGAAACAACCCTTTAAGGAGCTAAAACTTGCAAACAAAGTGTTACGCCCTCTAACGAGCTGGGAAGAAAGTGTGGGCTGCCTGAAATTTCTAGAAGCTGTTGTTAAACAATTCAATCAGACTGTACTGACATTCGGAAACAGGATGAACTGATGCAAGATGGTATTATGCTTCAGTAGACATCTGCCAGGGAGGTTTTGTGGAAGTACATATGGTTTAGGATTGAAAAGGGAAATAAAAGTTGAATGGAAAGTGGAATGCCTGACGACTGTCACCAGAAGTTGTTTCCCATAACCTGTCAGGCTTTCCGAGCGCTGTGGTTAACCGACTCTTATTACCCTTACAGAATCAAAACTTGGCATCTGTCTCACGTGTCCCAAAAGATGATTCAATTGAGATGATTTGAGTAGGATTCCCCATTGTGTTTGTTTTTGTTCCACGGGTTGAGGCCCCTGGAAAGTCAAAGTAAAAATACCCAGAGCTCCCACATATTTAAGCTGTTTCAACATTTGGGAGGCCCAAGGTGTGCCACAGAACAGAATGTCCAACCAAACACACTCTGCAAAGGTTTGTCTGAATTTATGTGGCCCGGAGCCTGACCTACCATGGCCTTTTCCAGTGGAAAGATATGTTTGGGTGCTTTGAGTGCAGTGCAAAGCAGGGAGCGCAGAGCTACAAGAAGGGTCGGAGGAGGCGGAGAGTTTTGGGTGAGTCACGTTAAGATGAAGTCCTTGTTGAAGGCTTCCCCCGCTCTCGCTCTCTCTCTCTCTTCCCTCCCACGCAGGGGAGTCCTCTTAGTGTATGGTGCCGGCTTGCTCAGAGAAAGAGGAACCCCCTGCTAAAAGGTCAGGAAAGCCACAGAAGCGAGGAGGGGGGATAAGGGTCATCACAGTCACCTCACTGGATATGAGGAGTGTGACTGACAAGAGCTCTTCCCTTAAAAATTCCTCCCACCATGTGGTCTGATAGTGTTTTTGTTCATGCTATTGACATTCTGGATATCTGAGAAAAAAAGCAAACCCGGCTTTGGCTGTGAGCTTGCATAACCGCAGCATCTGACCACCTTTTGAAGCCACGCATACTGTCTAGGTTGTAAAAAATCTGTTGATGTCTTTTCATATCTGCATTCTTTTCATTGTTGAGGTGTTCCAGCAGTTGTTCCTCTTTGCTCTGTCCAGAATACTAAAAACAGCATGGAAACACAGTGAGTTGTGTAGAAAGAAAACACCATCATACCACACGGTTACACCCATGATTTCCAAAGAATGCAATGGATGTGTTCCCAAAGGGGAAAAAAAAGCTGAGTTTGCCAGGCAAAGTACAGACTAACTGGCCATTATGAGGGATTTCCCAAAAAAGCCATGTGAAGTTAGATGTATGGGAGGGGCTGGTATGGAAAAATGAGGAAAAGGACTATGTCTTTTAATCTTGAAAGGGAAAAAAACAAAATGGGCCAAAAGGTTTCCCATAAATGTTAATGAAGGGCTTTCCCAGAAAGATTTTTTTCCCCCCTTTCAGCATGAAACAAGAGGTCAGGTGCTAATGTTAACCAGCAGGGCTGGGTCCAGGGATCTGACTTTAAAGTATAATAGAAGAAAACCATGTGGAATTAACCATACTGCAGGGATTTAGCAGTGAGGTAGCTGACTTGGCATGATGATGTGTTAGAAGAATTGAGCCTCGTGCACAGAGAAGCACACAAATCTGAGAAAAGCCAAGATAGCTGAATCATTTTTTACTTTTAGAAATAGCATCATTTGCACACAGATAAACTTCTGTAATGTCTCAGGTATGTTTCCAGATAGCCAATGCTGTTGCTGCACTGTAGATGCTACTGTGAATATTTAGAAGGTTAATATGTTAGTTTTTGGTTGTTGGTTGAACACTGGATGATATATTCTCTGCATGGTACACTGCATGGTCGCTCGGGATTGCTGGTATCTTTATTCTTCAGGGTCTTTGTTGGCTTGCTGATAGAATTTGATTTCTAATCTTCACAGTAGCCTGGCTAAAGCTAGCAAAATCAACTTTCAAAAAAGCAATACCTACTTCAGAAGTTTCTTTAGGAGCAATTAAGCGCAACACAAGTGCAGGCCCAGGGTTGTGGAAGCAACTTCAGCTGTCTCTGATGTCAAGAGGAAGATTCTAGGAGACCACAGATTACCGTTTTGTCTTCTGGAGGTCCCACAGGCCAAATTTAACAACTTATCTGTGTTGTGAGGAACCCATCAAATAACCTCAGTGACACCTGCACTTACACACCTAACAGTGTAGCATTTAGCGAATGACTGCACCAGTCTATTGGTCCTGTAAATTGATCATGGTAAAACCTGATGTCTGAGTTACAATATCATTTTGTAACATTTTACGTTAAGATAGATAGAAACTGCACTAGGATTTGGTATTAATGCATGAATGAGATAATGACAAAAATGATTGGAGCATCAAATCCTTTTTGTTGGTTAGTTTTACATCTTAAAACTGAACATACCTGGTAACCTAAAGGGTGATGGAAAATCTGTAGAAACCAGGGCAAAGCCACCACCAACAACACAACCAACAATAAAAAGCTTTTGGTTTTGGTTGAAATGGAAGCATCGTAGAACTAACGCACCACTGCTGCCACTCTTTTCTGTTGCAGAACAACAAACGCCTGTACTGTTGGCCAGAGTGATCGCCACCGCTGCTGAAAGCAGAATCAGGAGCACTCCAGCTGAACCCAAGAAGGAGTATTTTAGCGCTCAACTAGGGCTATTGTGTACTCTTTATTTTCTTTGATTCTGTGACAATGCACAAGGTTTTGACTTCACGGATGTGAAATGCCAGGAAAGACAATAAAAGCAAGTGTCACTGGTACAAAGTGAGCTTAAAAGTTATGTAACTGAAATGTAGAATGTATTTCCCAACTAAGTGTCCTGACAGTGAAAAACAGCAGACACAAATGAACTCATAAAATATTGAATATTTATTTTAGATACGCCATTAGTACAAAACCCTTTGACAGTTCCACTCTCAGTCAATGAAGTAGCAGGTGATTACATAATGACATTGTAAAACGATTGTAGTGGGAGGATTACGGTACCTCCCACTAAAATTACCTGTACGTATATACTGTCCAGACAGTTTTACCACAGTTGATATTCTATACCTTTACAGATTTTGCATCACTAAAAGGTTGCCTTAACTGCATCATTAAACTTTTATGCCAAGATGGGCCGTTGGCTGTGTGTCAGTCCCCATTGGTCCAGCTTACTAAAACTTACTGATGTCATCATTGTAGGATACAGCTGCTTGAGGATGACAACAATGAAAAAATGCAGAATAAAAATGGCAGAGATTTTACTGGTTGTGTTTAGAGGCCTGTACTTTTAAACTAAAAGGAACACACAGCAAATCCATTTAATGTACACTACACTGTGACTTGATGCCTGGTTAAGTGGCAATAATTTTTATACAGTAATAATGTATCAAATGACAATGTGAAAGGGGTCGCTCATAGTGATGAACCTACAGAGAATTATCGCTTTACAGAGCTTTATAGTGAGTTTCAGGTCATTGTTTAGCTGTCTGGCCATAGTTTCATTTTCAGCCACAGCAGGCAGCTGTTTAAAAACCCACTGCACGTTACCTGTTCAGCACCAAATGACAGTCAGACAAATTTAGCGCCTAGCTGGTGAACATAGTGGAGCATTTAGCAGCTAAAGAGCCAGATATTTCCTTTAGGAGTTGGTAGAGAACAAAAACACAGATGAAAGGAGAGTTTCAGAGAATTGTAATGTTGCTCCACAGCTGCTGGATGTGTACATACAGTAAGCAACAGTTTGCTAAAAAGTTTGCTATATCAACTTTAAAGGTTATTGCAGGTTTAAAGAAATTCGGTATAAAAAAGGAAACATGCATGCATGACATGTAGCATGCTTGCCTGTTAGCATGTTAGTCAGTCTGCTAAGTATCACAACAGTAAGCCTATAACTCCTCAGTCATCTAGCTAACTAGTCTGAAACCAGTCCCTGGCAGCCTCCTTCTGCTTTCCTGTCAGCGATAACAGACTGCCAGCAGTCAGGCCCGTCCAGCTATGTCTTTGAAGCTGCACATGTAACCCATGTGTGTGTCTAGGAGGGCCACAGCCACTCCCCTCCCTTACCTCGTACTGCTGAGGCCTGGACTCACAAGGCCACAGAGCTCGCCCCTTACCCTCGGGCCTCCATGCAAAAACATTGCCACTGCTGCAGTGAAACGAGACAGACTGTAATGGAAACGGCACACTTTCCAGACACTTGAGGGAATAGCAAGCATCTCCACCTGAGCCCTGTCAAAAAAACATACAGACTACCAGCCCTGGCCCCCGCCCTCTCTGCTCATCTGGACAACGGGACATCTTGTCTTTCAGGAAATAACTGGGCAGGTTTCATAATGATTAGAATACATTATAGATAATAAACTCTCAAGTCAGAGGATTGTTGTAATGTAACAAAAACAATGAAATTCATCAGAGATTCAGTATTCAGTATGTACCTGCTAATCTTTTAGTGATCCAAGGTTCTGCTGTATTGCAACTTTTACTTTGGAAGCGCAGACTCATATTTCAGTGTTTTTGGTTTGCATACTGATCACTGATGATGAATCACAAACTGGAAGTCTAGACCTCCGAAAGAGTCACAGGATAGTTTAAACAACGTGAAAAATATGAATTATGATCATAATCTTTCCACTGAGTGTCTCTTGAGGAATCTGCAGCCTCACCTGTGTACCCGCCAAGTTTGGGGAGGGTGCATTTACTATATCAAGTTTTTTACTCCAGACTTGATATAAACTGATAGCTGTATGCTGCATGGTACAGCTAAAACAATTAGTTGCTTAATCGTTTAGGTGATCAACAAAACAATGTATTTGACTATGAATTTAGTCAAGTAAAGCGGTTTAAGGTTCTCAAATATGAGGATTTGCTGCTTTTCTAGTAAATTATATATCTACCAACAAAACACCTATTGACTGACTTTGAATACTGATGTTATGTTGATGGCAGTTTTTCACTGTTTTCTGACATTTTATAGAGCAAACGATTAATTGATTAATAAAGAAAATAATCAGCTGATTATTCTACAATGAATACTTGTTAGTTGCAGCCCTACTATACGGTGTACAACAAACAGTGGGACTGGGGGGGGGGCTATTCGTACACAGAAAAACAAGTAACTTCAATCGAATGCTCAGTTTACAAAAGTGTTATTGTAGAGAATTTGTCCAAATGACCAATTTCTCCTTAGAAAATATATCTGAATGGTGACAGGCATGTGGCTTTGTTACAGACTAGTTCACTTGGGGTGCAGTTTCAGACAGCTTTTGACCTCAAAAGCAATCCAATCTAATCTATGACTCATTTTGGGGTGAAATTAGGACATTACCTACAGTGAATTTGGCTCTGCAGTTTTGAATCCTGCTTTTGGTTTCAGGATAACGTAATAATCTTTAAGGTGTCCACGTCAGATTTAAACCAATAATGTAAATGAAGCAGTGTTGAAGTGAAGTCCTGGCATCTGCTATAGGTGCATCAAAGATTAGAGAAGAAGCTATAAAGGTGAAGAAGTGTGTCACCCCCCCCCCCTCCTCACCGTTATAGAGGTGGATCGCATTTCGACCTCCCCTCTCAATCAGCCCCCTTCCATCTGATAACATATAGTGCTGTTCAGAAGCTCTTAAACCTCGCCATTCTTGACATTCTCGGGATTCTGGATGGTGTGACCTCATTGGGTGAGCGAAGCTGATAGGAAAATAGCCCCCGGCCGAGCCTTTGCTTCAACATGGAAACTTAAGCTAACAAAGAATGTATGACTATGTGCAAACTTGACTGTGGCTGCACTTGTGAGTGAAAACATGTTTTCCTAAATGTAAGTGTGAGCATCCGTACGGTTCAAGAGACTCAAGTCACATCTGAGTGAAATGTTTATATGTACTACATGTGCGCACACACACACACACAGACTCATAAGGCAAATGTGCCAGCTCCAACTTGACAACCTTCCAGATCTTAATAAAGTCTAAACCGCACCTAGGAATATTAATAATATGTAAACAAATTAAATTAATTGAATCAATGTGCCCACCACATGTGAAACAGTGTACATCTTGTGATGCAAGAACATTTTCTGAGAAATCAAATCAAATACAAATTTTGCCAGATTTTCTGCACCATTGCCAACTATAAATACTATATATAATATTTTGTTTCTTGAAGCACCAGAGATTTTGAAGTGATTTGGATGCAACTGAATGTAAAAACTATAGTTCAATAACTTAAAGCTGCATTAAACCTGCAATAACTGATGGCAGTGGAAGTTGCAAACAGTACATTTCATTTGGAGTCGTGTTTCTGGCCACCTGATGAATGCAAGTCCCATATTCACTCTGTTTTAGCTCTGTTTTTGGTCTCATACCAACAAAATATCTGGCTCTTTAGCTGCTAAATGCTCCACTGTGTTCACCAGCTAGTCGCTAACTTTGTCCGTCTGCTGTTTGTTGCTGAGCAGGTAGTGTACAGTGGGTTTTTAAAGCCTATTTGCTGAAAACAGCTTTCTGCTGCGGCCGAAAATGATGCTATGAGAGCAGTGAGAGTGAACAGAACGGTAAAGCTGCGGCTTGTCAGAGCTTGTTTACTGGAAACTGCTTCCTATAGTTTTTTATGAAGGGTTTATGAGAGCTGTGAGACTCAGCTATACAGTCTACAGTATGTGTAGGTTGGAGAGGCAAAACAATTAGCTAAAAGCTGCATACAGCTGCTCAAAATACAGAGAATCACTTCATTTACCGACAGCATAAAAAAACAAAATCACGTCTCGCAGGTTACGTGGCATCTGAGAATGATTTCATTTATAGATCTAAATGGTAAAAGAGGGGAAGGATGGAAAGAAGCAGGTTGAAATAGGAGGTGCAGGTAGAGGTGGATGAAGAGGAGGAGGCGGCAGTGGTTGTGTGGTAATGCTTGTCGCAGGTCTGACAGTAAAAAAGCAATTATATGGCCCTCTGCTTTGGAATGTTCTTGGAATACAGAGCAAGGCGATCCATTTAGGTTTGCTAATCAAGGTGAGTGTGTGCCCCTGTGTGTGTGCGTGTGTGTGTGTTTGTGTTTGTGTGTGTGAGTAAGTTGCATGCCTCTCACTGGAGCACATAATTACTAGCTGGTGATAAAAAGAGGAGAAGGGGGCATTGTGGAATAGCTGTGGCGTGAGTCGCCATTTTTACCGGGGTTTATTGAATGACCATAGGTGGACATGATTAACTACATAGCTGGGAGCTCAGGTATGTACTGACACACACACACACACACACACACACACGCATGTTAATCAATAGTTTATCAAATACCAGAATCTGCAAATGCTTAGAAAAATGGCACATGTACACATAAAATGTCACGTCGCCTAAAATGTGCAGCATACACACACACACACACACACACACACACACACACAGTCAAACCACAAATTTGGAACGATCAGAACGTCAGGCCCAAAAAAAAAAAAAAATGGAAAGCTGTTTATACTCATAACCAGGCTCTGAAAACATTCATTTAGTCAGGCTCTGCTGAATCATTTACCAAAACTGAGGTGGAAAAAAATATATAAGCACGGAGTCTGGCTTTTACGTAATGCCAGCAGCCAGTCAGTCAGAACCACAGGATGCATACAGGGAAGGAGAGAAAACAAACACTGAAGGATGTCCTTTCTGCATACTTGATGCTTTTCCCAGCCACAAATACCAAAGTTCGCCCAGGACGCTGCAAAACAGATTCACTCTAGACCGACCTGCGATTTTACCTTATAAGGGTTTGAATACTTTGGGCCTTAGGTTGTGTGTATATGTGTATACGTGTCTGTCTGAGCGTAGGCCTGCTGGAGGAGCTAGGTTAAGTTTAGGGGAGAATAGTTCTCCCAGCTGGTTAGCTTTTGTTATCATCTAGAGATGGCGTCTCTGGCAGCATCAGTGTCGGTTTAGGAAAGCAGATGAAGAGAAAATTCCACGGTTACCACTTGGTCTAACATCGTTCCATTCCAGCGGTCCATGCCAGCAACACACACACACACACAAACACAAACACAGAAAACCTCCTGGTGGTAGGTCTGAACTGGAACATTGTTGGAATTCTAGCAGCCTCGATTCAAAGCCTCCCTTCCTCTGCAGTTCTTCTGCACCATTAAGGCTAATATATACTGCCGTCTGCTCCACCGCCGCTGGATGAAAACTGTTTAGCACTCCACACATCACAGGCGATCATTGGTATTTTCTACCACACACTTTGATCTTTTTGCAGGTGGATGTTTAAAAAGGTCCGTCCTGCTGATAGGCAGTCAAACCCCTTCTTGGAAGTTTTTATCCAGTTGGCATTTACTCCTAAAAGTGCAAGTTTGTGTGTTTTGTGGGTCTGCCTAAGAGTATGATATACTGTATTCTTGCCACATCTGTGAATGTCTATCCAGCCTCTTCCAGGTGATTAAGAGATAAATGGTGCTAAAAGGCATCTGGTGACACATACCATATACTGTGATGGCAACGTCCCTGGTTCTATTGCAGCCAGGGACCTTCTTCTACAAATCGGTAAGATTTCCTTTACCTTAGAGAAGAAAAAAAACTCAGTTGAGAGACCATGGTTTACACTGAGAATGGACTGGGTCAGAGGAAATGGTTTTTAATGTAGTTGTCAACTAGGATTCATTACAAATCAATCATCAAAAACAATAATTCATCAATCTCTCTAAAACATGCAACAGCTTAATTTGCAGTAGCGCAATTAAAAAGCTGTAATCCTAAAATGATGTTACAGCCTACACTTGATGCCATATAAAAGGTCTTCTGATATTTGTAACATCTTATTTAAACAAATTGGGGAAACTGGCCAAAACTATTGCCACAAGGTGTCAAAAACGTGCTTCTGCCTGAGATGAGATCATAACTCATCTTGATATAAATATGGTCTTGAGTGACTTGCAGCTGTTAAGCTTTATGTACGGTGACTTCACAGAAGAACACTAAAAAAAAGCTGTCTGTTCTGCTACACAGTTCTATTTTCAGACTATTTGTTTGAACACTTTTCTTATCTTCTTTAACGAGAGAGCTGTCAGAAAAAACAGGTGTCATATCTGTACTGAAGTTCAACAAAGTGAACCTATAGCATGTCAGATCTAATCATGGCAGCTCAGACACAGCTGCACGTCTGAAAGAGAATACTGATTAAGACGCCCGGACCGGACCCTTGAATAAATGTGACACATGAACAAGCTACCTAAAGTGCGCTCATTATGGCAAGCATGAGGCAACAAAGCATGCCCAGCGTTCTGCCTTACAGGGGCAAGGCCACAAAGTTCAGCCTTGAGGTCAAGAGGACACATGCTGCAGTTCACAGAGACAGCACACGCTCACACAGCCATGCATGCATATAATCAGACAAGCATGCACGTGCATACACTCAGCCCGAGTCAGACCCTTTACAGTCAAATCAACAGCTGCTGAGGCACACATATACAAGTGTGCTGACTTCATGCCAACGATAAGAGTACTACCTCACTTTGGAGTCACAGTTCAGGGCCGTACATGATGGCAAATACCTTCGTGAGTGCTAAACAAAGGCTGTTCATTTAGGGTCCCAGCTATGTTTAGCCCCCTGCTTAGATCATGCAGTCATTGGTCTAAACAGCATCACCATGCATGGTGTAAAACACTTGACACACTGGCTGTGCCTTCACACCAGCAATGACACCATGAGACAAAGTGACCCGCAGTCAAATGATCGGAGTGACAAAGAGACGAGCGACAGAAAGCGCAATTTCACCTGTAGCCATGTTCCCAGTTATGTCCCCATCTTCAGTATTAATCAGTACAAAGAGTAAAGAGTGGAGGCAGACTTAAGAGGTTGAAAGGATGCATGGTAAGGTTACTAGCTTAATAGTTTATACATCAAGAAAATAACATGGCACATTATATTACATATAGAAATATTGCCAAAAATAATAAATCTAAATATTTTTTGAACAATCTAACACAACTTTAAGTGTCTACAGTTTGTGCATTCAAATATTCCTATAGGCAGAAAAGCCAACCAATGACTACAGCTACACTGGTTACAAGAGACAACTACTCTTTAACTTGTGGTAGGCGGCTAAAATGGTGGTCTACAATATGCAAAACTATACTATTTAAAGTAACAGCACATTCAATGAGCCTCACTGCTGACAGGAAAAACTACACGATTATTGTCGCACAGTGAAATCAAGGCTAATATTTACAACAAAATATCCAGCAGATGTAGGAGGATGAAATGTAATGTCATATTTATTTCAAATAAGCACTCGTAGACGTGGAGCCACCTTTGGGAGATGAGGTGGATATGTGGCACACGTTCACACTCACAACGAACAATACTTTAAGTAGTTCTCACCAAAGTTACATACGAAATACAAAAAGCAGTCTCTCTCTAGTCCATACTCAATCAACACTTACCGTTGTACCCAAAAGACGTCCAAACACTGGTCTCTGATAACAAGCACCTTTCCCTGATATCAGACTAGGCCAGTTGTGGTTGGTGGTATCATCAGCGAGTACAGTGTTCTGTGAGGAACTTGCACCGGTGTGAAAATTCTCCCAAATTTGCAGCTCTCAGGGACAGAGGTCTGGAGCAGTGCAATGATCATATGACCGAAAAGACAGGAAAACACAGAACCAAGGCTTATGGAAAATGCAGAAATCTTTTGAACACACTGTGGACAGTGAGTGCATGAAATATCTGTCACAAACGATTCATTTGACATATTCTTGCCTTATCTTCTCCATCTTTCCTTTGCAGCTAAGCTCTCAGTTCAGATGGCTGAAACTGGGATAAACGAGGCTCTACGCCATGAGTTCAGACCGTGGCTTATTTCTGTGACAAATCATGGCCCTGCTGGTTCAGTTCCACTTATTCCATCAGCGTCTCCACAGACACAAAAAAAACCCAGCTGGATGGTTCGAAGAATCTGCTAAACAGTTGCATAATACAGTAGATTACAAAGTGAAAAAATGAAACTGAATCCCATGATGTAAACTAACAATTTAACCATTTGTGAGCAAAAGCTTGAACTTAAAACAAATTAAACTTAAAAGTTGACTGACTGGTGACTGCAAATGAAAGATAAACAGATGCAGCATAAAGTTTCTGCTGTGACTAAGACCCTATGGGTGACTTGGGGGGTGTTCTCCATTCACAAAGGACCCTAGATGAACTTCTGCTCTGAGGTAATGGGCCGAGCATGACCAGCTCTATCCTTCTTGCTATAAGCATTGGAAACCAGGACCAAATGTTCTCATGCACCATAAAGGAAAAAGATCTGACAGAAACAATCTATTCGTACATCATTGCAAAACCTTTCCAAATCCCTTAAACTTTGTTATGATTTCTGGCCCAATCTATTTAAGATTTTCCCAAAGAAGCCAGCGGCTCTCATGTTGTTATCACCCGGTGATGTCATGGACCCAATCCGAGAGGATTACACAGATGGTGGGAGAGATGAACAGTGTGTTAGCCGAAGGAAAATGTGGATTCCTCTGACAAACTATGGGAAGAATGACGAGGAATTTGGCTTCACATTAATCTCTTCCTTCTTAGGAAGAAGGTTTGGATCGACACCAAATTGTTCCATTGTAAATGCTCAGCCGTGTGGTTGTATTTCCTCTAACAAAAGTAAATTCCTCCTCAAGGCGACAGGAAACAAACAAAAAGAATGAGTCTGAGACAATGGAAGGGGGACGCATGCAAAATGCCATTCTGTGTAAGAACAATCAATTCAAGGCGCTCGCTTTGTTCTGTTCCATTAGTCATTGTCCTTGAATGGGAATCACAATTGAGGTGGAAGAAAGTAGCAGTTTCATTACTGCGATTCCACTTCCATTACATATCAACTTCAATAAACAAACTAAAAGCACAAGTTTTCCCAAGGACAAAAGTACAGTGGATGAGTAAGTAAGTGATCAAATATGGTATTGTATGACAAATACCAAAGATGACAGCTTTTGCTCAGTTGGAAAGCACACATATTTTACATTCCTGATTTTTTATTTCAGTACATTGAGGCCGTCATAGAATAGCTGTTAAACAAGTCATTCTATCCTCTTCCTCTGCTGACTCTTTACTCACTATGTCGGGCTCCATAAATGGCCAACTAGTTTGTTCTTCCTCTATATTTAGGGTTAATCCTTACTGCTTGACGTGTGACTTACTAGAGAGCCGATTAGGGTCAGAACGGATGTGCAAGCGTTCGAATCAAAATTCTTGCTCGGTCATTAGGAAGGAACACTGATGGCTAATATGGAAACCTTTAGGGATGTAGCCACCGTAACCCAGTTTACCCATTGTTTTATTCACATGATACCACGTTAGGCCAGTACATTGTAAATACTTAGGGCAGATTTCATACATATAATTTAAAGAATAAGTCTGGTGATATTCTGTATTATCTTAAGACCAAAACCAACTATAAATTGATCTTACTAACAAGTATTGCCTGTGTAGCCAAAGCCTGATATAGCCTATTCCTGTGTTTCATAGATTTTCATTGTTGTCCGAAACTATTAAAAACACATGGGTGACATGTTCCTTCATTATCATGAACGTGGGCACTGTAGCTCGTCTGAGTCAATCCCACATACACAATCCTGCTGCTGGGAATCTCGCTAAGCTATCTCGCCCAATCTGCTGAAAGTAGACCCACTATTTACTCCTGTTTGAGTAATGAGTGCTAAAAACTACAGTACCCAAGCTGTTTTAGGAAATTACTGAGCCTTAAAAAAAACAAAGTATATATTTGTGACCCATTTTTAAAGATTAACATCTACAGAAGTAACCAACTAAACCTTTTCTTTAAAACTGACTAAGTTTCAACTAAAAAAAGTGAATCTTTTTTTCTAATGTTGGCTGTCTTTCATCAACTTAAGAAAGATGATGCAAGAGATGATGATGCAAGATGATTACTGCATAATTCTACCAAGTCAGTGAGACAATCTGAGAGGGAATAATCACTCTTCAGACATATGTAAAGCTATGTCTACTTGTGACAAGAGAGCGCAAGTGGACATAGATTTGTTTCAACAAAAAAGTTAAGAACCACTTTCTTAAAGGATTCAGGAAACAACAGGTGTCCTCTCTATCCATTCTTAATCTATGAGGCAGTATGAGGCCACAGATACGACACTGAGTCATAATCCATACTGGCACCAGAGCCTTACATGGTCAGTCCGTCCATTAACGTGTCTGCCAGTCATGCTGACTAGTGCAGAGCAGGTGATGGCCGAGAGGTCTGTGACATGCCTGAGGAGACCTCGATGCCGTGCCGCCATGACAAGAACATTAATGTGCACCGGACGCGTGACTTTCTATCTGTTTGCAGGTTTATCTGTAACGTGGCCGGCATGTTGACGAGCATGATGTAACTGCCGAAGTCTGCTGGAGCTTAAGACTCATATGGTTCAAGCACAAATCCGAGCTGTGAGACTTTAAGTACTGACGTTTCATGTGTCGGCGATATAAAGATAATCTTTTAATAATCATCATATTTGAAAGCATCGCACAGTCTGCGCTCCTCCAGACAGAACTCTGGCCTGTAATTCACATACATTTTAAAGTCAAACGGAAATTTGAATTCTCCTAACTTTGTGTAAGGAAGTATAAACTGTAATGATACTGCAGCTATTGCGCATACTTTGGGCTGAATACGTACCATTAGCAACTTAATACGTCTGTGCCTTTATAATATAAAACACTTGGGAGGACTCATTGTTGCTTAGTTTGTTTTTCACTTGGAAATTGGAAGCTAGCAAAGTAGGCTAACTGATCGCTAGCAAAGTAGGCTAACTGAGCTTCCATTCGTAAAGTGAAAGCTCTTTAGTCTAGTTTGCCAGTCCTGTAACCTCAGCACTACTCCGTGAATTGAATCATGACAGGCAGTAATGTACAGTCACTGAGTTACGTAGTATGTGCTTAAATCACAGACGGGACAAAGCAGCGGCTAACAACGTCTGCCTTTGTAGCCGTTGGAATTTAAACAATTTAAAAAAGAACTATGTTCAATGCCCTTCCAGACAGATACTGCACAAATTCATGCCCCCCGGAGAACACTATGCTGGGGGAACTTATCACTACAGAAAAATAAATAAAACATACATTTCTTCCTTTTGGTAATGACATTCTGACAATTTTACAAGTACAAGTACACAAGTCAAAACAAACAACAGAGATGTACTATATACTGATTTCTGAGTAAAAATTACTTTTACTTTCAGTTTGACTTTAAAGGAACATTCTCATCATAGAAATTCATCACCACACTACAGAAAATTTAACGAGGAGACCAGGAAGGGGGGAGAGTGTTCTTCCAAAACAGTGAGCACAGGTTTAAAAATTTGTTTTGAAAGATTGAAATCTCATGCATATAACAAAAATAACTCTCGTTTCTTTGCACCACACTAAGACCTTGCAGATATATCATGGTCACTTTGTTCTATGTGACACAGTGGGTCATTTTGCCCGCTGTGTCATTATGTAATGCAATTCTAACTTGCACTACGCACTAAAAGAGTCAAAAGTAATTGAGCTTGAGTCCATAATGTGAAATTGTGCATTTAATTGTGGTTTATGATTGCTGTTCTCTCTCCAGTTTTCCCATCAGTCCGCATATGATTTCTATGTGTATGACCTAATGAAATGCCACAAAATTTCACAGATGATATAAAATTTAATCTTATAAAAAAAAAAAAAAAAAATCAATAATAAGGAGATTAATAGAGAAGCAGAGATGGAGCCACAGATTGATAAGCCTTGAGGGCTGACCATTAGCCATCTAAAACGAATCATGTTTATTTATTTTCTTCCAAATGGCGGCCAGCGTCAAACAAAAACAAACAAGTCTTTCAAACTAAAAGGTGTCATTTATTTTTTTGTAAACCTTGAATATGATCATATAAAAGCAGACATGCTGTCAGAAGATTGGAATGTGAAATGGAGCACAGTGGGAATGTCTCACCGGCTGTGTGTGTGTGTATAACTCGTCAGCTCTGGCACGGGACAGGTGTGCTTCTTGGGATAGAACAATCCCTGTTATTGCCCAGCCAGCCTTTTATTACCGCCTCGTACCCAGCCAATCATATCCAAACACTGGTAAACAGGTAGAAGAGAACAACCATCAATCACTCTGTGGGCTGAGACCCGACTTGTGCCAATTACACACACAAAAAAAAAAAATTAAAAAAACGGACCAGCAACACAAAGAGCAGAGTGTATTTTTGGAGGACAATCCGATTTTTCCAGGCATGTTTCTGTCATTATCATTCCTGGAGTAGCTCATGTTTGAAGTCAGCGGGCCGTAGAACAGCACAGCGCTCACTCTGCACAGAGTGGGACGGCTGTGAAGAGATGATGGGGAAAGCAGGTGCTGTGATTGGGGCCGAGCTGGTGCCAGAGAGGTAGAAAAAGAGATGGAGAGGAGGGGGCAGCAACGACAACAGTGAGAGCTTTCTGACCTTATTCCCCTGACTAGACCCCAACTCCGTCTGATTAGTTTTCGTTTCCACTTCCTGTCGCTGTCTGATCAGTCGGTTTAGTCTATCACGCCCCTGGTCTGCTTATCCGTCTGTCTGTGGGGCTGTGTTTATGTCTAACAGAGAGTAGTAGTGACAAAAGCAGGGAAGTTGAGCTGCTTCCCTACAGAGACGAAACCTCATGGTAGCCTTGGGCATTTTGCACAGCTCGGATCTTGTGTTTTGAAAGTTCATATTGTTTTGAACTTTGACCTTATTTGCCGCTGACTAGTAAAAGCAACGAAAGTGAGCACGTGAGAAGGACAGTCTGTAAACTGTGATGAATGATTACAAAAGGCAGTTTGGGGTCATAATTTTACAGTTCGCCTTCGTTTTCTCTTCCAAATAAGTTTGGCTAACCTGGGGGTTTATTTAAAACCTCTATGAACGTCGGACTGATTGCGTTTCTTGCCTTGTCGGACTTCTTTTTAGCGATGTCGCCACGTTTCCAGATCTCAGCAAATAACTTAAGCACAATGATGATGACTGACTATAACACTATGTTGTTATTAGCAAAAAAAGGTGGATAGTGTGCACATCCAACCGCAACTGGATACAGGTGAGGACAAAAGCAGTATACAACGGGAAAAAAATTCTAATAATGCAATGTTTTCTACTGATTGCAATCATATTTGCTCGACGAAGACGTTAAAGATCAAAACAAATGCGTCATAAAACATTTTCTAAGTAGCTTGCAATATTCAGGGTGCACACTACTTCTCTTTTTCCTTTACAAGGTTATTATTACTAATTGGAATGATGGCCATGAACACAGAGAAATCATTAGTTTAGTATTATATAGTATATTATAGTATATTAGTTTCTCTTCAGCATGAATTTACCATATACACAACCGAAAAGTTGAGTTCTCGCCGCTTATCATGTGTGGGCAGCGGAAAAGGAGACTAAGTGCAGGATGGGGATATTTGGTTTGCGCCAGCGTGCAGAGGAAGTGTATTCCAGCCGATATGGGGGTGATGTCATCGTTCTCATAGACAGTAGAGATGGCTGGAGAGACAACGACTCCAGCATGGAATGACGTGGGCAGTTGGGTGATTACAGAGGTCAGAGGGGAAAGACTGATGTTACCTGATGATTTGATGGATAAGGCTGAGTGTGTGAGAGAAGGCGAGTGAGTGTGTCGGGGCTGACGTAATGCCTGCCCCTAAGTTCAAAGCTCAGATAAGCATTTTAAAAGGAGGACCTTTAATCTGAAAGGCATTATGTAGACCCTCCTGACATATTTACATACATTTTTACATTTTGGTAATTCAAATAAGACCAGATGAACTACAGATCACCTTATGAGAAAAACTGCTGCGTGACAAGCTTTAAAGTTCAGATGGTGATGTGTTAAAAAGGACATTATCACTGTCTTTTTTTCCTCGCTCTGATTCTCAGCAGTCAGAGTGGGTCATATCTATTAACATCTCAGTAAATAAGAGGATCGTTTACAATCCCTGGGTGCTACAACCTTAATTATAGAAAATGTCAGAGCAAGCTGCAAAACATTGCTGGTTCTCATTTGGTATTCATGAAAACAATGCCTTTAGTGGCACCAAAGCTATTCAGTTAAACATTTGACTCTCCTCACTATTCATAGCGGATTTGCAAAGTGAATACTGAATGACGGTGCAAAGTCACATTAGGGGTTTTAATCATGTTGTGATGAAAGGTAACCTGGCATGTGACAAACTCCTCAGAGGCCTGAAGCAAGAAGAATGGAGCTGCAATGGATGTTTGGTTCCTGGCCTAGATTAACAGCACTATAATACACTCGGGCATGGCAACCTTAGTTTGTTCATTGTTGTATGTACTGTGCTGTATGTTTGTAACACACAATGAAGTGAACTCATGACACTCTTAAATGCACAAATGTATCTGTGAAAATACACGTAAATGCTACGCAGAGAAGGTTGTTATGGGTAACCGTAGGTTGCAGAAACTCTCTACAACATGTCTTGCAGCCTGAGCGTCAAGCAAGCTGATTGGCTGATCCAAACAGTAAATTAATCAGAAATTTAATAATACACTTCTAAAACTGCTTTCAGGTTTACTTTAAAACCATCAGCAGAGGAGGTAAAGGTGTTGGGAGCAGCTAAAGACAATTTTATTAATCAGCATTACTTTGTATTACTATGGACGGAAAGTAAGAAGAAAAAAAGAATATGGAGCTGCAAATGGCTGAAGATGGAGACAATATAATGTCTGTTCTGCAGCAAAGTTCAGTTTTATATCACAGCAGTCTCTACACTACAGTTTTAGCCACAGCATGTAAAATACTCCACTAATATTAAAACAAGCTCACTACAGTTTATAACGGATCTTTTGACAGCAGCCAGGTGGGAAATCGGACCTGCTCAAACTGCAACACAGCTGACCAACATTTCTGACCCGCCAGAAATCCATCCCATCATCTGCAAGCCAGATTGTTGATCGCTCAGGTGATTAATCAGGCGTTGTGATCCTAACCCTCCTCAAACTGCACGTCAAACGACAACAGATCCGGCAGAAATTCGGCCCGATTCTTAAATTAGTCGAGGTCAACCAATTTGGGGCTAAAATGTCAAATGTGCATGCTTTTTGCTAAGTGAGTCATGCTAATCAAGTCAACATACACCAACAACACTTAAAACTCACATAATTATTTTAACAACCTGAGCTCTTCACAAACGTTCAGATTATGAATTAGGGACTCAATAATTAATGTCTCAATATTTGCTTTGATCTATTATTTTGGTCATGTTGTATATTGTCTACAAATGACCTTATTTTCTTCCATGGTTCTCTGAACACTACATGAGCATCTACACTATATGATACAGTCTAATACTGTAGCTGCTGTTGTTTCATACCCAGAGTTAATGAGGCAGATAAATTAAGCAGCAGAGGATCGGTGCTCCTGATGCCTCCGGGCGGATCTATGGAAACCTCTCGACAGGAACATATAGGGAACCAGTGATCAGATAAATTGCTATTCAGGTTAACAATGTAGCATCATGTAAAACACACACACACACACACACACACACACACACACACGAAGCAGCTGCAACAAAAGCTGACCTGACATGCCTGGTTAAAGGTCAATCAATAGCATCCCAGAGCAGAGCAGTGACAGGGAGGAACTGTGTGGTCTGTTATGGCTGAACAACGAGTGCGACTCTCTGCCAACAGATAACGGACAATGAGTTCTGTTCACTGCTGCATGCTGGGACACACTGACCTGTGTGTGTCTGGAAGGGATGTCTGTGTGTACAGGTTTGCATTTTGAGTGTGTGGGATAAGCTTTTGAGGGTGTGTGCTGTCCTTTTCCTTGTTTTTCAGTCTGCTTTCTTGTCTAATTGTGTGAATGATTCTGTCTGGCTCTGGATGCATTTGTGTATTTATCTGTCGAACTTCTTTGTGTGTGTGTGTGTGTGTGTGTGTGTGTGTGTGTCTGTCTGTCTGGGTGGGTTGGAGGGTGGGATCGGAGGACTTAAGACACATGAAGAAGAGGAATCATGGACTCAAGCTCGGCACGTTCTCAACACTTCCTTCCAGACTGCTTATGTTGGGATTGTGTGTGTAGTCTGTACTAGTGGTTTTCAAAGTCTGACACTGTGTGCCCCCCTCGTCAGACAAAATCGAGACAACTGTGGTCCCCCACACAGCCCCCTGGCCACAATTTAAAACTGTTTGCGTGTTTTTTCTATGTGTCAGCAGGTTGTCAACACAGGGCAAATATCTGTATATTAATAGATAGAGGAAAATGTTGGTGTTCCAAGATTATAAGAACCAATGATTGTGGAACATTCTGAGCCCTAGTAATGTAAAAAAAAAAAGAAAATGATTTAAATAGTTACCATAATAACTAATAACAACTATCACTGGATTACTATGATACTGAAGAAAACCTAAAAACGTGATGATTCTCAGGCAAGGTCTGGAGTTATAAGGAGCGTATTTTTTTCTACGATTTCTAGGCAAATTTTTCTCGACGTTTTTTCACAAAGGACATGAGACATCTTCGTGAAGTGTAGGTCACACTGAATCTAAAAATATGTGTATCATGCCTGTGCGCTCAGATTTGACTGGGTTATGACTCCGACAAGGAGTACAATTTATATACACAAATTGCAGCAGTCGCACACTACAGGTTTTAAAGTACCTTAATTGCCTCCATGAGCTGTGTGTCACAGCCACTACTGCAGCTCCAACTGCTGACCATGTTGGAAAGGCCAAAACTAACAACGACTGACTTCCTGTTGTTTTCAGAACACCGGCATACACCTGTCCCTTTCACTTCACGCATCTTTGCCTCACCTTTCACCGTTCAACTATCCTGCGACACCCTGAGGAGACACGCCTCACAGTTTGAAAACCTCTGGTCTTTTGTAGTGTTTCTCTGTGCGTGTATATTTTGGACTCCTCAGCTAAGACAAGCAGAAAGAATGAGAGTTGAAACCATTTTAGCCCTGCGCTATTGAGTTTTTGTTCTATTTTTGCAGCTGCTACTGCTGAGTGAACCTCCGACTGTGGTTTGTCCACATTATCTCTGGCAAACAAGACCCAAAACATGACCTGCACGCTCCTCCATAACATGTTGTTCTCCCTAGAGACACAGTTCACTGCATAACGTGATGGATAGCTTGAGACAAGCATTTGTGAGCAGATTTCTCAACGTTCCATCTAAAATAAATCGATTTTGTAGCAGAACTAAACTTTCATACTCCGGGCCGACTGCAACAGATGCAACCAGCTGCAAAATGCCTTCTCTTTAAAAGTGTCTGACATTTCACTTTAAGGGCAATTATTGCCATGCATCTCACCAATACTATGTAATTATCTTGGAGCTGTCATGCAAACTTTGCTTGAGGATTCAGACTATTTCCACAAAGTGACAACAGTGTAATCTCAAAATGTATTTGACCCAATGGTTCCCATGTGCTTCAGCCTTTACAGCAGAGTGTGTGCTAAAAGGGAAATGGACCCATTATGACTGGCAGATTCTTCCTAATAGCTCTGCTGTAATGACCCTGGCATCTGCTAGACATTGTACTGTTTCCAAAACATTACTGGAGCTACTTGGCCATCATTCAGCCTCGCCAACCCTCTGATAAGGCGACCCTCAGGCTTAAAAGATCACAACAAGCCTAATTTAGTCCTTCAGAGCTTATTTGGCTTCAGGCTATCTGAGTCATCACCACCTTTCAAGTCATTAACAAATCCCCCCTGAGTCATGCAAGGCTTCTTACCTCCGACAGTGACTGAGTGCGATATAACTCCGTATCTCTTACAACCACAGTATGTTACTGGGCCAACAGATGTAACCACAACACATTCTGAAGTAATTATCGAAATGAATAATCCAAGTTGACTGATAGAGATTAATCAACAACAGATTTTAGATAATGGATCATAATCATTTACACAATTTATCGAGCAAAAATGCTCAAAAATAGTTTATTCCACCTTCTCAAATAATTTGGATTTGCTGCTTTTGTCTGTTTTATATCACTGTAAATTGAATATATTTGGATTTTGGACTGTTGGTAGGACAAAAAAGCATTTCAAAGTAGTCAACATTTGGCTATGAGAACTTGTGATGGGCATTTTTCATTTTTAAATAACTAACTAACTCTAAACGATTAATCAGGGACAAAAGCAACAGATTGATCAATCAATTGAATATCTTTGGGTTGCGGACTGTTGGTTGGACAGAACGGGCAACCTGAAGATGTCACCTTGGGCTTGATTAATTGAAATAATCAGGAGGGTATTAAAAAACAAAAATAATCAATAATTGAAGGCCTAGATCTACTATCAAATAATTACAAATATACGGTAAACACTGTAGCTGGAGCAAATACAGGGCCAGTCAGTTGCTGTTCCTTAAATAACTGGTGACCTGTAAAGCTGATACTGGCAATCAAGCTTCCTGGAGAGCTAATGTGCTGATCCAGTCTGCTAACCAACTGATATGAACATCCTCTACTGGCCAACAGGATTCCAGTTCACCAGTCTGCCTGCTGACCCTGCAGCCCCTGACCTGTGATCACCTGCCAAGACTGTTTCCAGCAAAGCCGGGCCGCGAGTGAGAGACTGGCCAGGTGTGATTTACCCCCTGCAGCGTTTTTATTATTAACCTGATCTTATGACAAAGATACAATGGCGTACATAAACACACGTGCACTTACAGAGACACATGTTCCTTTGTTCTGGACTATCAAACATCTGCTAAGAGGAAGTCCTGCACACAATCAGCCAATAGCAAATGTGTGTGTATCTGCGTACATCAGTAGTTGCAATAAGTTTGATAAACGTACAAGCTCACTGTGTATGTGTGTTTGTGTGTGTGTGAGTGTGAGTGTGTGTGTGAGTGTGGGTGTGTGTGAGTGTGAGAGTCTTTTCTACTCTTTCCAATTTTCCGGAAGTCTGCTGGAGCCTCCCACTGCTCTGGGCCCCAGCGGATGACTTCTTATTGTGGGTTTGGAGCCCCAGAGCAATTAGATGAGTTTATGGTGAGCGCTAAGAAGCGGAGAAGCTTGTCATTCTGTCAGAGCTGATTTCCCCCTCGCTCCAAATGCCGACCTCTCTGGGCTGCCAAGGGTGGACACGGGCCACAGCCGTGTCTTTAAAAAAAAAAATACGGGAAGTGGAACGTTTTTGAACCCTGCAGTGATTCAGTTTTTACTTCCTGTCACTACATTTTGTTGCTAAGCGTTTCGAGCCAAAACATGCTTGCTGTATTTGATGCCTGGCAACGTAAATCATTTTTATCCAGTAAAGGGGGATTGATGGAGACTTGCAGATTTTGGGATACTTTTGTATGAATAGATGGACCCACAGTGGTTTGGTGAAGCATTCAGGGTTCTTCAAGGCTTCCACTCTAATCAAACGATTTTTAAGATTTTATTGGATACCGTACAATGCATGCATTTTGAATAGAAATAAAAAATCCCCAATGCCGAACCTCCTGTCATATTCACTGAGCTACAATATCTATCATTATACGATCCAAGTGCTGTGGGAGGTTGTAGGGTATTCATAGGCTGCAGATGGAATCTGTATAAACACACAACAGCTTCAAAAGATACCTACAAAAGCAATATAATATTAAACAATGGTAAGGCATCCTGACACAGAAGTCAAATCCAAAACATTCTTTCCACCAGGAGTGTAAAAACACATTATAAACAGTGAAAGCACTAGCATAGCATTCCCTACATGAATGAAAAAGTCTATGTTGCACCTCCCTGTGCAGTCCCAAGAGCGTTTCCCAACACTGTTGATGTCTTTTTTTCCAAGTGCAGTGCCAACAAAATACTTCATCCACTCCACCTCTGAGGCCTGTGCATCCTCCTGAGTCTTTCTACGAGATTCACCTCTTACCGAAGCATTTGCTGGAAATCCAAATAAACACAGTTACACAATGGAAAGGGGGTCTTATGTAACTGACACCGGCCATGCCGTGGCCCAAGTGTAACAATTTTCACGGCCCTGAACTTGAATACCCCCCAACCGATAGCGATAACGCATGCGTACACACACACACACACACACACACACACACACGTAACGTATATACAACATGTAGTGTTGCCTCTTCACATCTGAAGGGATTAGAGAATGAGTCCCAAAAAACAAATACCTGGAGGCGAGGCAGACCTCTCTGAGACTACACTCAGAAAAAATTACTGATGATACAAAGGTCACTAATATGCAACATGATCAGTTACTTCAAGTTACAAATAAAACGTACATGTGGCCATATTCATCTTTCAATATCCAATAACGTGTTTTCTCTTTCATACTTTACCACGTAAGAGTCATGAGGTAAGGTGTTAATGACATAACTCATCTAATACATGTTGCATTGATATCTAAGGCCCTTTGCTGAATATGATGCTATTGGCCCCATCTATCACTGCTGTATATTTAGGTTTTTAGGCTGCAATACATGGGCATACTTTGGAGTCACAGCAGAAAAGCAAATTTGTCTGCAGCTAAAAGAATCGATACCTGAGACCAAATTGATACAGATGATACAAGTCGGTTTTCCAGAATTAAATTAACATAAACAATGTTGGTTGAAGATGCGTCACCGGCTGAATTCCCGATTTACAACATTTCATGTTTTCTTGTTAACAACAGCGGCTGCTGCTGATGCTAGCATGACTAAGCAGTCAATATGTGGCTAACATAAAAGTCTGGTCTTGTCTGGTATTGGAGTCAGGAACTACCTAACTTACCAAAAATCTGATGCCAAAAGCCAAACAAATGTAAGTTGTCTCTAAGGGAAAGTAATGGTTTAAATGTCTAGTGTGCCTAATCTAAAAGAAGGAGTCTATATCATAAATCAAAAATAATGGAGGTAAGGAATGTTTAGTAAGTATCCCTTCTCTCTATAGTGTCTTATAAGTGAATGTATGTGAGAGCCAGTGGAAGTCCATTAATATACAGTGTGCCAGAGTTGTTAAGACCAGAAAGACAGTGCATGCTTTGAGACAGTAGCTTCAAAAGAGAAGCCAGCTTACACAAGTGTGTGTGTGTGTGTGTGTGTGTGTGTGTGTGTGTGTGTGTGTGTGTTTTGTATCACATATTTATGCTCAACTCCTTTTTAATGTGACTGTTTAAAAGTACGCTTTCTCTTTGTATATGTTTTATTATATACCTTTACATCTGAGAAGCTGGAACCAGCAAATGTTTGAAAATAATTAGTTGATTAAGTGGTTTATGCCTATTTTTTTTTTTTGACAGCTGGATTAATCACCTAGGCGTTTCAGCACTGACACATTTCTGCTGGCACTGCGTGTGCTCTGTGCGTGACTGAGGAGATTGGCTGGTGGAGAAGAAGTGTGTGTTTTCAGTGTGATCCTTGGCGTGAGAACAGACTGAGAGCGGACATCACACCACACTGTGACAGCCAAGGGCAGACAGGAGAGGCAACACACACCTCTCTGCCCAGCCCCGATACCTGCCCTGCCCCTGCCCCTCTCTCTCTCTCTCTCTCTCTCTCTCACACACACACACACACACACACACACACACACACACACACACACCCCCATCATACACATGTGAATGCGTACATGCATACACATACAGCACTCTTTAAAACCACTGCCAATTTACACAATATGCAAATTATTAGAGGTTTATGGTGGTTTAAAAACTTTGTAGTTTTGTCTGTGAAGGACAAAAACTACAGAACAGCTGTGGTCAGCTGTATACTGTAGGGACTAACAGTTTTCCTTCTAGTTCTTTAACCTTTTGTACAACACGCCTGACATGTAAGCGTCAAATAGCCTGTTTGTGAACATGTCCAAAGCTGCCGAATACAAGGATCATCAAACTCCAGTCAGACATATCAGAGATCAATTTCTGAGCACTTCTCTCTGCTTGTCAATTAAACAAATGCAGTATGGCACCAGAGGTGTTGGAAATATTGGCAGTTCTGGTGAATGTCAATGCCAACATGCACATAAATCAGCACAAATCACGGTAATTGCCAAATATAGCCCCAAGCTGTAGGCCACTGCTGTAGGCTACACGCTGGTATGTGTGAAAGAGAGTTATTTATTGGAGGATAGATGTAAAATACTACTTTAAATCCTGGCAGTGAATAAAGCATGACATTTCTATTTTGGATTTTTGGACTATTTCTTCTGAAATTCCAATGAAAATTTTTGACTGGGTGGTCTACAGATTATCCAGAGTAACAGTGCATGACATTGTGTGTTTTTTCAATGTCTTGAGCACCGCAAACAAAATTCCAGTCACCTTCATTGTATTAGCAGAAATCTCAGAGACAGACATCTAAAAACCAAAACGATCTCCATGGCTATAGGTAAATCAGAAAATATGTTTCTTGTGATTTGTGCGAAATGACCCTTTAAAGGTTGTTTGACATCAGCAACTTGGAACAGATGTAACCGAGACACGCTACTGTACACATGCACAAATTGCACGTAGGTGCGAGAGATGCAACAGACGAGCAATCTCTCCCCGTGGCCTCCAGCCTCCACCTGACACTCTGAGAACATTGTGGCACCCAGTCGACACATACTGTCTCCTGACTCACCCTCATATGGAAACTGGACACCTGAGTCTCACCTCCTGCGTCTGAGAATGAATGGACTCACATGCTCACACAGTAATGTTGGTGTGAATGAAGACATGCTTAATTGTTAATGCACAAACGCAAATAGACACATTCTGCGGATGAATTCATGCAGACCAACAAGCGGTAAGCACATACTATAGAAATGTCTGCTTCAGTATTGAATATTTTACACATCAGTCAATGCAGTCTGTTTACAGGCCTTGAGGAGTACTACTGCATATGTGAAAACGTTGTATTAAGCCTTTTGTGGCTGGAGAGGGATCTGATCAATTAAAATGTAAATAGTTTAAAAATGAAAAGAGGTGAGAGTACCAGACCTCTAGCCCGCTCTGCTTTAGGCTAAATGTACTGCCAGTAGCACAACATCCCTATGGTAGAGTTGCATTGTGGGTAACGTAGTTGACAGGGGGTATTTTTTGGAGTAAAAAAGACTGTCCATCATGAGTCTGACAATGTTTTTATTTGTTTTTGGCCACTTGGAGGCAACGGACCAAGCCAAAACAGTAAAGTAGCGGGCTTTGAAACCAGAACAATTAGCTGAAAGATGCTAAAATGCTTCATAGAGTTGCGAGGAGTTGCAGAGTTGGTGATAATTCTCTGTGGATTCATCACAACGAGCAACCCCTTTCACATTACACATCGTCACTTGGCCCATTGTTAATATACAAATAATTAATGCAGCTTTAACTAAAGTTTCAGTTTAGATATTTTAAATTGAACTAATTACCCGTAATGGAATTTGAAATCTATACACATCCTCAAATACATGCTAATACCCAAGTAATCCAGAGACATTTAGAGGGGAAAGACTCTCTATCAGAACAGTTGTAATGCAGTTTAAAACTCAAATGGTTTCAGTATCAGAATATTGATATCAGCTTATGTCTTATTCCTTCCAAGGACTCATGAAATGAATTACAGAATACTCCTCACTCCAGCTATGAGCACTTCTGTAGAGGGAGCATTCAGTGCATAATGAATGCTATCTTCCCGAATCCTCTAAATCACTGGGTCATTAGCATGGCCTCTGTTAATCCCACTTACTTCAAATTGCTCACTCATTCAGGAGTCTGAGTGTAATTTCTCCTAAGGGAATGAGAATCACAGCGGCACACAGCAGAAACGGCACATCATCCTGCTCAGAAACATGAAAATAAAACACATGGGCACAACGGGTCCACATATTGTTCAACAGCTGCGATTCTCTCATTACTCTGGCCAAGATTCACTCACTGTTAAATTCAATTTGAGAGTGCCCCATACTTTGGCATAATTAAAAACTACGCTGCAAACGGCATTAGTCAGACTGAATGATGGAGCAGAGAAAAATGCTAACTCAGACGGGGCAGTTCTGGAGCGAAAACAGCATCTGAGATATATCACTTTCATCAAAGACCGATGAGTAGGCCTTTCCAACAAGGCAGAGTGCAGAAGAAGTTCATACAGTGACAGGAATATTTGCTCCACGCTGTGATGGATGGGCCAAAAATTAAGAGAAGACACGTGAAGCACGCATCAAAGGCAAAGTATCCACATTGATGATGAATTATCATCAGTTTGTGATTAGTGGATATGTCAACAAAAACAGACGGATGCATTCCTGGTCAGTTTCACGTTAAATCTCTATAAATCCGAAGCACTACAACAGGTTCTTTGGGGAAATAGAAAAAGAAAAAAAAAGTACATTTGCAGGCAAGAAACAAGAAGACAACAAGAGAGATATGATCACGGGAATAAATAGTGTATACTGGAGCGTGCAAATCACTTCATGTTCCCGTCAGAAAGATAATTTTGAAACAATATTGGCTGTGTGTTCTGAGAGTTGAGCAGATGTGAAAACAGTGCTGTTGCCTGGGCAGTGCTCTGGAGGCTTCGCATTTTCGTCAGACGCCGCTACAGCGATGTAAAAAAATATGACTGAGCTTTGCGTTAGCTTGTCCTCCCAGGACGCCATCCAACAAGATGAGAAATTGAAATGATTGAGTGTGTGCCTGCTGTCTATATCAGCGGGAAAAAAAAGATAGATGGGGATGGGGAGGTGAAATGCAGGTTCGTCTGCAGGTGAGAGCTTTTCCATTTGTGGAATTTAGTGCACATTCATATGCATACCACTATGCTGGTGTGTCTCTTTTTTGTTTTCCATGGTTTAAACAAAGACTAGCTATACTGTGAATGACTAAAAAAGGGTGTGAGAGGGCAGTTTATTTTAAGGTGTGTGTTGAAACGGATGTGGGCGTCATAGCAGTGTTTCGTTGTGCGTCAGGGGTCTAGTTCACGCTGGCTTAATCTTGACATGTAAATACAAAAGCCAGCCCCTCCAAGTAATGTGAGGCAAAGGGGTGAAGAGTTTATAATTTGCTCAGTGTCTGCGAGGCAGTTTGCTCAGAAACAACCTGAGTGGAATTGACACGGAGGGCCTAAAGTTACGGTAGCACTTGGAGGAATTTCACAATGAAAAAGTGCGACGGATAACTTCTGTAAAACTAGTTAGAAATCCTTTAAGTGAATTTTCAACTTGTGACTTAATTCCCTTGTTTTTACCATTCCGATAAAATTGTTCTTGTTCAACATTTCATCGGTTACTTCACTCTTGATGTAGCTCCAAGTCACCAGGAGCACTGCTCTGTTTCACACAGACACACAGTGCCAAAACCAAAACAGTTTCAACCATGTTCTTTCAACACTGCACTGAGCCCTGCCGACACTACACGTCTGAATCGTGTGCAGAATTTGATTATTTCAGCTAGCATGAGCTCATTGGAAAGTAGACGATTTAAGTAAGTAGTCTGATGGCGGAATTTAAAGTGCCAACTGGGGGAAAAACGCAATCACGTCAACCTCCTGGTGATAATTACAAGTAGGATATAAGTGTCACTGAGTGTTTTGACAGGCTCTCACCTGTAGTCACACACTGTGGAGGCAGGTCTCATTTCAACATGTTCATATTCAACTTTTCAGATACATTCCCAGGCTACTTTAATATAAGTTCATTAACACAGAGACTAAGATACTGCTGCAACTAATGATTATTTTCCAATATTAATCAATCAATCTATTGTCTTTAAAATGTCAGAAAATGGTGTAAAATTCCCCTCACTATTCTCCACATCATTCTGTGACATCTTAAACTTGCTTGTCAAAAAAAAAAAAAAAGAAATCAGTCAAAAAAACTCAGCGTGCAAATTACAGTGATTAAAAAAAGACAAAAGCAGAAAGTCCTTGCATTACAGTGTTTACAGTCATAAACATGTACATAAAATGTGGTTCATACTCCCCATCAGGGTGAATTGTAATAATTTTGGCGATCCCATAACTTTTTCATCATTAAGTCAAAATTTCAATTTGTCCAATACTCTGATTTATAACTAAATACCTGCAAAACTAATGACATTCCCATCAGCTTCAGCTGTACTTTGTGTTTGGTGTTATTATCAAATGTTAGCATGCTAAACTAAGATGGTGAACATGCTAAACATTATACCTGCTTGACATCAGCATGGTAGCTTTGTCATTGTGAGCAGGTTAGCATGCTGACATTAGCATTTAACATGGTTGTAGACGCTTAGTCTTGTTGCTTAATTAGTGACTAAAACTTTACGTTTTCCAAAATTGTTGACAATTTTCTGTTGACTGACAAATCAATTAATCAAATACTCATTTCAGCACTACTGCTGACTAAATATTAGGCTGTTTAAAATAGAGATCTAATTAACCTCGAATGTATGTTATATGATTGTTGGTGCTAACAGTGAACCACCTGGGTTTTTGCACACAAGCACCAAGAGTGGTGCAATAAAGAAACACTGTTTGATGGTCAAGTGATGTCTGTAAGGTGCAGTGCTGATAGATACTGTACATTACAGCAGTATATTATCAACAAATTACTGTATGTTAAAGCAGAATAAGGGCAGCAGGTGCACAACTTGCTCAGACACAGGTATACATCATTTTCAGCACCAGAGGTGGCGGCCAAATCCCATCAACAGGCCTTGAGATAAAATGAAGGCTGTTAAGACTGTTGTTGTTCAATGGCAGCAGAGAAAACTGGGCATTTAACCATAACTGTCAACTGGACTGACAGGAAAGACTGATGGTTATAGCCTGCGAGATGTAAGAGATTCTTTTTGGCTCTGCATCTCCAGCAATCAATAAAGTTGATGTTGACAGTTTTTTATCTCTCAGGGAGTGTGTCATTTTTTAAGAGTGAGAATAACAGGGAGGGGGTGAGAGTGAGAAGTCAAAGAGTGACAGAGAGAAGAGAGACATAAAAGTAGAGAGAGATTATAAGAGCGTGCAGAGATTTATCTCAATTAGTCTTGACTGATTTCTGCTATGTTTACAGAGTGCAGCAAAATGTGGCAATCATGGTTAAACCAGTGGTTTGTTACTATGAAGTACATAAAAATGCAATCCTACTGCATCCAAGTCCTCAGTATTAGAGGTGTTTGTTGCATAATCTGCCTTCAAACAACATCTGTCAGTACTGTTTAAACTAAATAAATATGGCCAACATGTCCAAAGCATGCAACCAGTTACAAATTAACAACTTGCAGCTCTTATCACTCTGTTAATATGTGCTTTAGAAATCCATAAAATTAGTATTTCTTTAGCTATGGATGGTATGTCTTTAAGTACAGGTGCTCTGGGGGTTGTGGGTTTATATATTTACTCTCATTAACACTCTTGGAATCAAAGGTTAATGAGGCCGCCCTTCAGACTTGATGAAATAACAAAGCGCGAGATGTAAAGCTGTAGTTTCTGCTGAAAGACTGAAAGCAATCATTTCCAATCACAGGTGAAACATTACTAAACAACCTGCTCCACTACACAAGGGCAAGGTGCTCATTCTTCGAATAAAATACAAAAATCCTTGGAAAATTCTTAAGAGCAATCAATTGCTTAGCATTTATGTTTTTATCATAGCATTTAAATATCTTTTTTTTCTTTCTGAAAAGCACAAAATCCCATTCATACAAATGTGATGTGTCTCTGGGAGCCAGAGCCATGTCTCCTCAAAGGTTACTTGTGATGGATCTGATTCAGACAGCAGACAAAAGCTGGAAAGAAGAGAGAAAAAGAAGAAGAAAATCATAACATTTTATTAGAAATTAACTTTTAACCCAATGTCTTCAAATGAAAAGAGGGGTTTTGTCTCGGCTTATGCGGTGCCCTCTCTGACCTAAGCACGACTTTTCTCAACACCACCGCGCCTGGCCCACTTCCTGTGTCTTCCACTGCTCGGTCTCACATTCAAACCGACATTCACACACCCACGGTGACGGCTGAGCGTGACCCGGTCATTCTGCGAGGCTGAGAGGAGTTCCTGTTCACGAGTGTGCCGCAGCTGTCTCGCATGCTGCTGTGCTGCACTGGGTCGGCGGGGTTGCGGTGGGTGAACCCGTGGCCAAAAGGGGGAAGGGTATAAGGTGACGGCAGGGTGGGTGGAGAGCTGTCTGGTCTATTCATGTTCTTTATACAACACTTCCTGGTACACATGAGAAGCAAAGTCCTGGCACGTGTTGACCAACCCAAACAGAACAAATTGTGAGTGATGATGCTAAAACAAGAAAAGACTGACCTAGAATGGGTTGCACCAGCTATGTGTAAATCCATAACGAAGTTTCAAACTAGCAATTTACCAGGTTACACCATTAAAATGTAAGAAATGTCTTAGCTAGTAAAGACTTTAATAATGTATAAATCAGTAGCTTGAAAACATCTGTAGCACCATCCAGTGAACAAACAATATAGTATTAGCTAAACTTAACTGCTAAGCCTTTGTTTATGTATAAATGACTTACTTATAGATGAATACAAGGAGAAATGAGTGTGTTTCAGACTTACTCATGAATACTCGTGCAGTTTAGAATGAGTGGGAAATGTCCGATTATGCTAACCTTGCTAACATTGTTTAGCTGAAGAAGGTGTTGGTATAAAGTTTTGTAGTTTGAGATATATTTGAGTTATTTTGGTTAAAATCTTCCTCGTTTACATCACTTTAAAACAGCATTTTATCAAGAGTCAGTTCAGATGTGTCAACCATATTCCAAATGATCTCTTTTCCTCTCAGCGGGTCATATGCTAACAAGCTAACATTAGTTTTTTCGTATTTAGCGACAAATCTCTATGTAAGAACTAGACTTGCATCCTTTGAATATTCCTCTTTTAACCCTGTTATTTAGTCCAGTTTAGGTATGTAAAAGTTAGAATAACACAAGTAAACTCTTATTCAAAGTATGAGAAGCTAGGTTAAGATGTCTGGCTTACTGCAAAACTGTTTATAGTGGAATGCCAAGACCTAATTTCCACTGCTGGTTCTCAATGTGTTTTCAATGCAAGTACATTTTCATGCCAAAAAAGAGACATCTCAGCAGCACTGGAATTTACCATCACTATTATCCTATTACTGGAAATATAAGTTATTTTTCCTGTACTGAAAGGAGGTTAACCTATATTGCTCAGTCAAAGAGGGATTCTTACTTTTTCAATGGCAGACCATCTACATTGTTGAGTGGTTGATTCGTGGCAACAACGATCCTGAATTTCAGGTTGTTAAATGTAAATGTAATCAGCTTAACCTGAGTGAGACCTTAGAAGACCTTGTGATATGTAAGAAATTGAATCACAGACAGAGGATGGGAGAGGCGGCAGCAGTGCGAGGTTACGAATGAACACGCCAGATGAGGAGTCAGACAGACAAACAGCGTGAGGAAGGGCAGGTTAAATGTGGTAGGAAAGGACAGACAGTTGGGGAAGGCACGTTGACCCCGGCCCACATGCTACTGGCGGGTTCCAGGTGTCTCACCCTCCTCCCACGTTCACACGCGGATGTCAAGCCTCCCTGAAGGAAACCAGGTCGGTTCCGTTGGGGAAGTCGTATAAGAGCGGGGAGGACGGCGAGGAATCTGCATCTGTAGGCCGTCTAGTCAAAACAAGGCGTCTGTGCTGTCTGGTGTTAGTTTGGGAGCTGATACATGAGGCATGACCGGAAAGGGGCCCGCATGGACATAAACTGCGAGGACTGAACCTAAATATTACGTCTAAAAAAACATGACCTAAATACTGTGTCTGTGGAACAGAATTTTCCATCCTGTCTCCAGACTTGAATTGACACCTAGACCTTTTACACTTGTTATGACAGATTTTTAGCACTTTTTAATGACCATTATTTTCCAGGCTCCATAAGCTTAACTTACAGTAACTGTTTACAGCAGTATACCATTTTAAAAAAAAAGGTACAGTAAGTATCAACTGGCACTTCGAAAACAGGTAATGGCTACACTTTGAGTCATCCCAGTGTCTGAGCAGTACCAGTAAAAAGGTGGCAGGTTTAGTAATCATTTCATGGTGGATTTAAACTGGAGTTCAGTCAGTTGATAAAGCTAAAATCACACATCACTGCCCTGATCACTTGTTCTGAACTCAGGTCTTTTTGCTTCAGTAAAAAACTGTGGCAGAAAAGTAAAAAGTGAGAGTGGAGGATCAGAAAGGGATTTTCTTTTCAGACAATTAAGTTTGTCTTCACTGTCAGACTGAAAGACCGCCAGCACAACCTGAAGTTCAGGATAAGAATATAGAGAAAAAGTCACCCAACTGCAGCTACTGGGAGACAGTCGAAATTGTATGAAGCAGTTTATCAGAATTCAGCAAAATCACAAATTGTCATGGCTGCTGGATTGAGAGAGTCAAGTCTATTTTTGACCAACAATACTGCAAAAACAATACTGCAAAGTGATGTACTTTTCAACAACAAAACCATTTTCAACAACACTTACAGAAAATCCTTTCAGCTAATTAAGCTCTTGTAAATCTCATCAGAGCTATTCATCTTGACTGATATATGAGTAAGCTTTCAAAAGTTTTAAGGATTAAATCTTAAAAAAAAAAAAAAAAGATAAGGGAGAATCTAGTGTTGCATTTGTGAAGTTGCTTCACCTTGTTGTTGTTGAGTATGCTGTGAAGATGTCATCGATCCACTAGGTAATGTGACTGTAAATAATATCTATTGAAGAGATGGAGTTGGCGCTGTCAGACCTACTACCACCAACTTGATCAGAATGTATTGAGTTTCTTCAGTCATGGTAAATTTACTTCTATTCTGAGATATTTGAATTATACCTGCTCTGATCCTGCAGCAATAACAAGAAGTCACCTATAATGTAATTTAAAAAAATGTAAACCACATATCTGCTGAAGCAAGACTATCACAACTTGCTAATTCTCTTGCAAAAATTCTCTCCAGAAGTTACGTATCTGTCTTTGGGCTCTATTAACATGCAGATTTCATCACTTACAAATCCAATTTTTGTGCTTGCTTGATCATTTCGAGGCTCCGGACAACCTGCTTATACCGAGTTGGTGAAGTGGCACAGTGAAGGTTGTGTTTATGCAGATTAGGCGGTGCAGTGCAATTTTGGAACTAGTTTTGGCTTAAATTGGGCTTACCCTTTTGCCTGTTCTGACCACCACGTCTTGCAAAAGCAAGCAGCAAGCAAAAAAACTATTAATTAATTTTTGTGGCTTTAGCTGGTGAAGGCACACATACAGACCTTTTTCAAAAATCCATTTCATGTATGTATGTATGCATGGCCTTTTTCACCTTGTTATCTGCATTACTAGATACTAGACTGTGATTGCTCAGCTCTTCACTCTCACACAGTGAGTGAACCCAGATATCCTGCGGAGAAAACTCATTTTGGCCACTTGTGTCCAACACCTCTCTGTTTCAGTCGCTGCCACAAGCTTGTAATCACAGTGAGAACTGAACACTTAACGGTAAGCTCTGAATGTTGTTTTGTGGCTCAGGTTACTCTCAGAAAAAGGTAAAGCAGAATAGTAGCCTACCTTTGGCTGCATTCCCCTTCAAAAATACAAATATTTGTACACGACCAATACGTACTAAAAACAGTAGAATCAATTAGCAATATTGAGAAAATCATTGTGCTACCTTTTTTTATTTTCTACAAATCTGGAAAGACCAATTCCTGTACTGCCACCCTTGTCGCTGCTAACTGCTACTTGTGGTTTGGGTAGGGACAAAACAGGACAGGGACAAGGATTTGGACATGATCCCTCACCGGCTTCCCACAGACGAACCACTTAACTACTAATTATGTAACATGAGGGCAAACTACACATACTGCTACTTGGTGCCCTGATCTGTGTGCTACCTTAACTCCCTCCAGTAACTGCTATAAATTTGCATCTTAAGCTCCCCCGATCTTTGAGTCTTACCCTCCCACATATGAAGGTGTAGAGACACCTGAACTCTTTACCTGAGTTGGTGATGAAAAACTATCAATAAAGTATGTAAGCAAGCAAAAACATGTGAGTTTTCATTGGCACAAGGAGTGCCAGCAGTTCAAAACTTGCATCAGAGCATCTACAGAGAGCAGCGACTGCAAAACAGTCTTTAACAAGTGCAACAATAAAACTGACTGTGAACTCCTCCACATCAGATCTGCAATACACTCACTTCCTTCCTGCCAGACAGACATAAATACTTGAGGACATTTTCAATTAGAACATTAACAGGCTGCTTGATTCACTCTTCTTTAAATTTATAGATAAGTTATTTAGACAGGGAAGGTCACAGGAGGGAAGGTTTGCCAACATCTGCTACTCTGCAATCAATGATTAACGTCAGGAGGAATGACAGAAAAACTCAAATGTTGTCAGGCAGGGAAAGTCAGTCATTCAGTGCGTGGAGAATACATCCCAGTGAGACTCAAAAGACTGGATGGTGTGTGACATCACATGCAACAGCTGTGAACACTACATCAGTGAAGCGGCGAGGACCCTGGACAAGAGACTCAATCAACACCGTAAACAGACAACACCATCTGCCTGCCAGACCAAAACCTTTAAGACATAAAGAAAGTCGACTTTAACACAAAGCTAGGTTAATGGATATTATCTGTGTGAAAACTCTAAGTGTACATTAAATGTTTGAAATTGACTCATGGGGCCATAAAATGCATTCAAAGCTCATAACCGTGTTGAAGAAATCCATTCCTGTTGGCCTTGAGAAAAGATTTTTTATCTAAATTCTGAAAAAGCTTGACATTATGGAAATATTTTGGCATCTTATCTCATCATAAAGGTAGCTAAGGCATAAAACAACAGCAGGTTTACTTTACTCTGCAGTTTGTCATTATGATTCCTAAATGGGTTCACAATAAGCAAGAAAGTAAAGGTCATCTGACAATATGCAGCTCTGCATTCAGCTGAACAGTTTCAGCTTATCAGGCTAATGTTGTAGTATTATGGAATAATTACCTCTCTGTGTTGGGGTGTTTTTAGACAAAGCTGCAGTCTGCAGTGAATAATCATGCAGTCCATTTAGACAAACATTCCCCTTAATAATAAAGCTTTTAAGCCACAGCCTAATGGAACCTTTAAGAAATGTTTAAAAATGTATTCCATTCCATATTGACTCATGGAGTTGAACACTAATGAACTCTACAATGCATACAATCAATTACAAAAAGCGATGGCCTCATCCTTCAAAAAGGCAGAGAGGAGAATTATCAAACTGTGTGTAATTAACTAGTTAATCTCACTTGCAGTTACTCCACAAGACAATTAGAGGAACAGAAAAAAAGGGAGCTCAAAGCAGACCTGATGGATCAGGCCAATAGACCAAAACCAAAATCCCACAGCTTTTAAAAAACTAAAGTGACAAACAATAACAAGCGATTCCTCCCAACTTAGATAAGAACACCTCTGAATTCCCACATCAATTCTCCTGCTGCGTTGCACACCTGCACTCCACAGTGTCTGAACTAAAGATTTTTACCACTAGTTTAAAACTCTTTTCTCCCGTGACAGTCCAAGGCACCTGGGCAAAGTCCAAGTTGTTACTGGCTGCACATATAACTATCCTGGCTAATGATAAAGCAACCTGAATTAATGTTTTCTTTACAAAATCAAGATTAGAGAATCACTTGCCCCTACAGTACATTAATCTCTGCATGACCCCAAATCGACTTACAAAAAAATGACACAGTGACAAGACTTTTCTTCTAATTGGAACTGAAACCGACTGAATTTTTCCTCGTACATCTTGGCAGTAAGTTGGCAGCAACAAATGGAAGACAGAGAGGGCTGAAAATATGTGAATCAAGGAACATAACATAAACAGGGTCCTGGCCAACCATGCAGTAGATAGAAGCCATTTCCTAAGAGTCACTCATTAATCTTTTAGGTTAGAAAATTAAAGTCATGCAGGGTGTTTGTTGATTCTTGAGAATAACGCTTCATTTTCTTGACTCAGTCTATTACTGAACAAGTAACACAGCATTAACATGTCGTGTGGTGATGGAGCCTAATCTGCATGCAAGGCTGTTCAAACGTCAAGAGGTAATTATGTGATGAAAATCAACCCTCACCATTCAATCCCCAGCGAATGGGAGATGGTAATTATTTCAGCCCAGCATGCCTGAAGACTTACAGGCAGAGTCTTCAAACATGATGGTATAATTGTAACATACCAAGCAAACACAGGCACTCGTCATGACTACAAGTGATTGATCACACAATTGTAGTTCACTTCCACCTCCACGAGCAAAAAGGATTTATTCTCAAGAGGGCTGGTAAAAAGACTGAAAACTGCTGTTTCCCATTTTCTGGTATTTCTCAGGTCAAAAAAGATGAACCTAATAATTACAGTGCCATCTGTTCGTAGGTGAATAATGAAGCAGCGCTCACACACCGTATGTGTACGCACCATTTTTAAACTTACAATTACATTAGCAAATTACAAGCATTACAATTATTGTGTATGTTACACGCCAGGGAGGTTCAGGCAAGCAATTTGACTGGTGAGAGACATGCATTACTGATAGCTGCACCTTATCTGTTGCCATGGCAGCTGTTGTAAACAGAAGCTGGATAAGAGGTTGCAGAAAAGTTTGCAGACGGTATACACCCTGAGAAATGTTACACAAGCAACAACACATACATCTTGTACCTCCTGCATCACCAGGAACAAGGAACAACATCTCAGGTTTTATAGCTAGAATAACTAGAATGCTAAATGAAGTGCTTATGATTCATTATACTGCATGCCATATGTGTTATGAACAACACATTTTTCTTCAGTTACGTACAAAAAAAACACAAATGTTAAAGCCATAAAACTAGAGTAGATCATTAACAAGGCACTCCTCTCTGTGTGCAAATAAAAAGTTATTAGTTCAGAAACATGGATCATAGTATTGATGACCATTATTAACAGCAGCTCCTTTCAGTCACCCCTATACTGCCAAATAACCTCAACTGTGGAACAAATGCCTTTATGCTCAGTTTAATGTGAAAATGTAATTTTATTGATTTCTCACAGTGCATCCAGCCGGCCAGCACTTTAAATCACATAATAATAATAATAATAATGATTATGAACAAAATACCCAATTCAGCTGGATCACTTATAATTCTGCCCAAGACAATAAATGATCATGCATTCATCAGAGTCCATCTGTGATTTTTACAGTCCTGTTTTTGCAAACATATTATTTATGCTCTTGTACCTCAGACCATGCCAATTTTCCATTCATCACAGCTGACATCTCCCATGAGCAGGATACGGGCAAGAAACCAAACCACTGCTATCTCTGTATGAAATATGACAAATTTCACAATTTAAATGTGAGAAAGGGTTTTGGCGGAGTGCTAATGTGATGCCGTGCGCACATGCAAATGTAACTTGCACCATGTTCGGCATAAATGAAATGATGTGGCTGAAGGTAGCAGCACCGAGCGTTTCAATCAATATCCCTGCCGCCACTGAGGCTGGGGACCATTAGCACCAGTGAGCCAAGTAAAGTGACTCTGATGTGAAATGACAGGGGCTTTCACAGAAGCCGTCCTACCGTTTCCCTCATTGTCATTCACTCACTCACACACACACACACACACATACATACAGAGCTACCCTACATTGCAGCTATCCTCACTAGGCAACCGGGTACACTCACACTGTTGTTTTGTTTTAAAAAATTCTTGATTCATTAATTCAGCCGAGCCATAAAGCTTCTCGGTTCCTAAAATACATTTCTATATTCTTTAGGTCTTGTCAAGATCCTATCAGCCAATTACTGTGAGTTATGAAGTAAGACAGCTGAAGGATGCTTTGAAGTATCCCATGAATTATATTGACAACTTACATCCATTATGAAGTGACAACTGACAATAAATAGTCCATGCATGCATTACCAAGAAAACTGCACTGTATAAACTATAAACATGCAAAAATTCAATCTTTTGCAAACTGTTGCTTTAATAAGTAAATCAATGGTGCAGCACAAGCACATATTGCATTAAAAAAAAAAGAAAAAGCATTGTCCTCTTTCAAATGGGCGTTGCCTCATACCTAATCACCATATCCCTTTGTATAGGCTGGTGCACAATGTGGTTAAAAGGTGATCTCGATATGGCACAGCTGGTGACATGTACAGCTTTCAGAGATGTAGCCTAGGCCTCGTGCAGAGTAAAT